>JAKCPI010018294.1:0-162963 GCA_023213315.1 Euborellia annulipes
TATCCAGTAGTGTAGTATATTGTAGTATATGACAATGTCAGACTAATGGATACTAATTGTTATAAAACTCTATTGTTATCTATTGTTAAGAGATAAATAAACATATAATTACTTATTCGCAAATAACATTTGTTCTACATTATTTAATATACATTTTACAACTACGAATACACTACAGGTGAATAAACGGGGATCCTGATAGGAATTTCAAATAATATTGCAATAATAATTTGTAAAAGTGTACTGCGGGCCGCAAAAATGTTCAAGGTGGCCGAATGAGACCCGCGGGGGCGCGGGTTGGCCACCTCTTTGGAGAAGAGCTCTCTGGATGTGATCCAAAGGAGTGCGGTGAGGCATATCGTAATTTTCACCCTATGATTAACTTTACAACCTCCTAAAAAAATATATAACAGTCCGAAGAGATTAGGATTGTTATTGAAATGAAATAAAGATTACAATATAATCAATGAGAAAAAAAGATCAAATCACTTATTTACTTTTACTTAGAAATAAAAATATTATTACTATTGATTGCTAAATTTTGGGTCGAATATCTTTAATTGATTAGCCTTGGAGACGAATAGGTCATTGAACCTTTTGATTTTCTTCAAATAAATTTTTAACTCATCAAATTCTGTTTCCTATGAATTAAAAAAAAATTAGGTCAAAAAATCTTTTGAATAAATGATGGCCTAATAGGGAAGAATTTTTTCTTTACCGTATTATTAGGGGCTCTATCATTTTCTTCTAGAAGATGGTAATTTCTTACTAAAGATAACATTAAATTCAATTTAAAATTCTGAAAAATTTTATTTTCCAGCCAAGATAAATAATTATTAAATATAAAATTTATGTAGCCTGATGAATATTATTGTCTGATTTCGAAAATAGCCAAAATGGAACGTTCTTTTGAAATCATTTTTATATCTCTATTTATCTGAAGGTCGATATTACTCTACATGTACTACCAGATAATATAATATTTAATTTATTGAAATCTTTTATTATTTTATAAATTTATTCATAAATACAATAATCTAATCGATTTTACTTTTATCTTCACTCAAATAGACCTGTTAAATTTAATGGCTGATTATATTTCAATGAATAGTATAAACCTACTTAACTATTCACTTTCCTCTAAACACTTTACATTTTTTTTCTCGTAATATTTCTTTCTTTATTTTTTTCCCTCCTTTTCTTTTTTTTTTTTTTAATTAAATTTCTTACATGCAAATATTTTTTATTGATTATTTATTTATTTTCAGAATTTCATTCAATTATTAATTTAGTTAACTCGGTATTCGTTCGTAATTTGTTTCATAACATTCATTGCTTCTATTTGACCTTCCTCTATAATATTGTAATTCTAACGTGATGATAGTCTATTCAAAAGAACTTAAATTAAAAAGTGGAACTTTCATTTGAGCTCTCCCTAGATTAGAACACAGAATTGAAAAAAAAATTCTCAAGATTAATAGTATATACAGGGTAGTCCTAAACTACGTATATGTCAAAAATGTAATGGCAGGTAGAGGGGACCATGGGCGTCCGCAGGGGGGGGGGCAACCAGGCACTTGCCCCCCCCCCCTGGAAAATTAAAATGATACAAAAAAATGTATAAAAATACAAAAAAAACCTTTCTCAGTATATATCCACCTTGCAGCGGTGAGAAAGCTTTAAATGATAAGAGATGTATAACATTATTAATATCAAAGTACGTTTTTTTTTTAACTTATCTGGAAGTGACATGCCCCCCTCTGCAAAAAATCCTGCGGACGCCCTTGGAGGGGACCTAAATAAGCAGATTTCGTTTAGGATTGTTGACTGCGGCGCTTCCTCATTTCCTGCACGGATCTCGAGCAGTACAGTGGCGAAGTGAGGGGGAGCAAGGGGGGGGGGGCATTATGCCCCGGACGCTACTCACAAAGGGGCACCAAAGGGTCCGCAAAACAAGAAATTGCTGGATAATTTTGTCTCAAATTTAAAGCCTAGCTTGAGCCTATGACTTTATTTAACTTTATCTATTTATTTATTTGCGAGTATATGGAGGGGGGGGGAGAGGGAGCTAAAAAGGTATTGTGCCCCGGGCACGAGCAGTGGCGGATTAATGCAATTTTGTCGGGGGGCGGTTTTTTTTTTTTTTTTTTTTTATTTAAGGATTTTGTGGGCATCTATGGCCATTTAGACCCATTTCCTATTTATTTAAATTGTTTGGTAACAAATTCAATTGGAAATTAAAGCCCGGAAATCATAATTTCTTTAGATTACTAGTTTTTATAGCATTGTGAATTTCTTCGGGGGGGCGATCCCCGCCCCCGCCCCCCTTTAATCCGCCCCTGGGCACGAGTTAAGCTCGCTAAGGCACTGGAGCAGCATGCATAGTTTCATAGTTTCACCAATGCGGAGCTAGCCGACATGAATTTATGGGACTGCAGAAGGAAATGGATTAGCAGCTCAAACGATACACACTACCTCACACATTCACTAATGGCCCTTGGGCGTTTCTGCCTATCTCCTCCCATATCAAACGATATACAGGGAGCGATTCTCGGATAGGGAAATGTTGAATCTACCTATAGAAGCTCTTTTATCAGTAGCAACATTACCGGACTGACAATTCTAGACAAAATCTGCTTATTTAGGTCCCCTCTACTTTCCTTTACATTTTTGACATATAGTTTAGGACCACCCTGTCCACTTGTGGCCGTGGAAAAGGAAGGTTCGCTAATTCTTCTCAATATAAAAAAATAAATAGACACTTGTCTATTTTAGTCACATGAAGCAATTAAATTCCCTCCTTGGCAGTAAATGAATCTCATTCTTTTCTTGATGTCATTTATCTTTGTCTTGCATAACCCAATCAATAATTTTTTCTTGACCCTGGCCCTTAATGATTCATTTAAACCCCATTTTAAAAGCTTTTTCTCTTATTATATCATCCAAATGAGTTGGTCTTTTTGTGAATTTATAATTATTTTCCACCCTTCAAAGAAATAAATAAAATATCAAAACAGAATGTGAAAAATTGATATTTTAAAAAAGTGATGATTGAATCCACCTAATAAGAGAAAAAAAAGATCTTTTGGATCATGTAGATTGTTTGAAAGATCGCTGGAATGCAAGTCACTAGGGAATTAATTGACTCTGAATATTTCGAATTTGTTATCCGAAAATAACATATAAATTTATACTTGTCAAATATTTTCTGAAAGTTAAGACCACGCAAGGGCGGATACAGGGGGGGGGGGGGGTAAAGGGGGTAATTCATTGTTAAATTTTCCCGTCCGGGCGTTTTAGGTCATCGCGAATTGTGACTCTTTGTGCCAGGAGGAGAGTTGAGATAATTCTTTGCGAGACCCGAACTCAAATGCAATTTTGGATGCGTAATCCGAAGCTTAACCGCATAGCCTCCTCAACCAATTTTAAAAAAATAAATAAAAATAAAATAAAATAAATCATATTAATAATTCAATGAACTTGGCATAGATTAGTACAAAAATAGAATTTAGAATTTTTTTCTAATAACTAGCTCTTCATATTTAAAAAAAAAAAGAATGTTTTTTCTATAATATTTTTTGTTTGCATGTCAATAAAGATTAAATTATGTTTAATTAATTTCAGTTTTTTTTTTTTAATTATAGATTATTTTTCAAGGTTATTGTCATTTTTTTTTTTAAGTAAATTTTAAAATAAAGACGATTAATGATATTAGAAACAAATGAACTATTCCTTAGTTACATACCATTAACGATTAGAGGCCATCAGGCGCTACGACCTTCATTTGTTTTTAATTTAATGACAATTTTTGTTTTGTTGGGCGGCAAATTGGCAAATTTATTCAAAAGTTCAAATGAAGTATTTTAGATGTTAATAATATTTCCCGTACGCTTTTAAGAATAAGAAAAAAGATAAAAAAACACCAATTCTTTTGTTGTTCAAAACAAAATGTATTAAGCAAATATGAACTATATAATAGAAGGTCGGCAAATCGACTTTAGCCTATTCTTAAATCCGGCCCTGACTGGACCGTGTCTCAAGCTCTTTCCGGATAAGAATACTCATCCAAGAACTTGATGAACTTGATTTGGTGTCTATGGGGCAATTTGATTCATAAAATGATGGAATAGTTTACAGCAAGGGGGCCCGGCCCCCCCCACTGAAATTTTTCAAATGCATATACATATATAGGGATATACAGACATCTGGGAGCCCCCCCCCCCCCCCCCCGAAATGTTTGATCGGTGCCGCAGTGCGAGAAAATATAGCTCCGTGGAAAAATTTTTTCCGCAGGGTGGAAAACTAAGGTTCCGCAAATGGGAAAATGTTCTGCGGGCGGTAAAAATTTCGTGTCGGAAAAAATATAGTTTCTTTAAAAAAATTCCCCCCCCCCCCGAAAAAATTTCTATATACACCCCTGTTTTATAGAGCACATAGAGACTTTACAATATGGATCTTATTGGATTTTCAAAAAAATTCATTAATTTATGGTCTCCAGTGTATAATGGCGGGGGGAGGGAGTAATTGAGGTAATAATAATTTATTATGAAAAGAAAAACGCTAAATTTTCAGCAAGTTTTTTATTAGTTTTCAAGGTGATATTTCGTAGACCTATCGGCACTCCTTCTTCAGTGGATTTCACCTCCTTCTTCACCATGCTTCAAAGCGTTTTAAATGTAAGGGACATACCTGGTGAAGGAGGTGAAATTCACCGAAGAAGGAGTGCCGATAGGTCTCCGAAATATTTGGAAATATCACCTTGGAAACTAATAAAAAATTTGCTGAAAATTTAGCATTTTTCTTTTCATAAATACCAACTTCAGCAACACCTCTTAAGGAGAATAATTTATTATTCAAATTAGTATACGGTAAATTAAAAACTTTTGCGGAGAAAGTTGTGGCTGTAGTTCTTTATTGAAGGATGTATGTAGAAGAAGAAAAAAAAGTCTCTGAATGTTTTACCAATCAGCTGGAAACGTTTCGGTGCATTTATTATGTACCATCTTCATCTACATAATAAATGCAGCGATCCAGCTGATCGGTAAAACATTTCTTCTATGCCTCTTTAATAAAGAATTTTTGTATTATTAAATTCATAATATTCATATTTCTTTCTGTCCAAATGTAGAAGGGGGACCGGGACCGCTAGTTCCTGGGTATTATTTCCTCTGCCGATTCATCACCACGGGGAGCAAGTAAAGAAGGGTTTCATGTTTAATTGAAAATGTGCAAAATCCTCATATGCTCTTGAATAATTCTTCCCTAATTTGATCGATATTAAATTAAACTGCTGTTTTCTGTAAATGGATTAATTCAAAAAAAGATTTTTACCATGGGGCTATCCACCTCAAAACTGAAGGGGGGGGGCAACTTTTCTAATATCCATTTTATTATCTTATTAAATGCCACAACCTAACTGGAGATAGGGGATGCCGTCACTCGTAGTTTTTATCTTCTCATAGATGGCGTGAATTTTTTAGTTTTTTTATTTTTATTTCAAGTTTGGAAGGGAGGACAGCCTTCCCCCTTGCCCCCCCCTCCCCGGATACGCCCATAGATTTTACTATATTCTTTGAGAAAATATCACTTGATATCAATTTAAGTTAATTATTAAATACCAAAAGAATTCAAATATATTGTATTGTTTCAGGTTTTGAATCTTCTGCAACGTGGCAATCGTGCTCGGACTGTAGAATCCACAGGAGCAAATATCACATCTTCTCGATCTCATGCTTTGCTCAGCGTGTCGGTCACATATGGCACGGAATTGGGTACACAAATGCGCCAACGAAAGAGACACGGGAAGCTTTTCATGATTGATCTGGCTGGCTCAGAACGAGCCTCAATAACAAAAGTAAATTGTTTTTGTGTCTCTTATAAAAGGTTATAACTAAAAATCAGAGAATTCTTAATAAACGAAGGCGGTTGAAAATATTTGCCTAGAATGTGAACGAAAATAGATATAAGCTTAATATTCAATTCCTTAGCTACAAAATGTTATATTTATTAAAGACTATGTGGAGGAAGGCCGTAATACAGATAGCAGATGAAATAAAAAGAAAGACTTGTTTTTGGCCCTTGTCGACGTTTCGGGGACTAAACGTTATCTTCAGGACAAAGGTGTTAAAAAGAAGAATGTTAGTATATTTTGGAATATACAAATTCATCTGAGCCCCCATCAGAGTTAAAACTCTGAAACTTTAATTCTGATGGTGGCTCAGCATATCTACACGCAGATGAATTTGTACTAACATTCTTACTTAACTGAAGGAGGGGGTGCTAAGAATTTTTTTAACACCTTTGTCCTGAAGATGGGTGACGGTCGCTGGTTCGCATACCGTCTCATGCGACAATTTCAATTCAATTTGATTGGCTACCAATAAATTGAAATAAATAGAGAGGGTCTAAATGGCCTCCATTGCCGAAAAATACCTTAAATGAAAAAAAAAAAGATGGGTGACGTTTAATCCCCGAAACGACAAGGGAAAAAATGATTCGGGCCCAACACATGTCTTTCTTTTTATTTCATTTTATTTTTCAAGAATTTTCATAGTCTGGATCAAAATGGACACACCTCATTGTCGATGGAGTAATGATCCTATCAGAAAAGAATTTGAAACAGAAACATCACAACGTGCATTGCAAAGAGACACTGCACTGAAGGGGTTCCTCGCCATTTGAAGTTTGAGCCTATTGCATACCGTCAGTACTCATTTCGTTTTCCTTACGAATTATACTTCTTTCTTCACCTCAAGATCAAATCATTAATTCAAACACCCGCGGAAAAATCTGTCCCACTTAGCCAAAGAATGGTACTTTTATGCAATTTTTGTCTCATTTCCATTTCTCTTTTCGTTCCCATTCTACGCACTAGTGTGTAAATAACTAAATATTTTTCCAAATTGTCGGTTGTAAAATTATGTCATCTGTCTGATAGAATATGTTTATAGGCTACGCAGAAAAGCTACTTTGAACATCTTCACTGGTTAGTGGTGCATATTTAAATATCGGTAGGCTATATTTGCTGGATCTATTTCAATAGGAGAATCTTGCCCATCATTCAAAATAGTAGATATTTTTATAGTGGAGAATTGGAGATATCAGCCAAATAGGGAGTGTCCAGGTTAATAAAACTCCCAGGATAAGACGTTTCGGCCTGAATTTATTTGGCCATCTTCAGTTAACGGGAATTATACACATAGTGCAAGTGCACATGTGATCAAGCCAGGACTCTTAAATAATAAAATATATTTGCTTCATACAAAATTCTATGGTTCCTGTGCCCAAGCTCAGAGATAATTATCTATATAATTTATTATTGACGAGTCCTGGCTTGATCACATGTGCACTATGTATATAATTCCCGATAACTGAAGATGGCCAAATAAATTCAGGCCGAAACGTCTTATCCTGGGAGTTTTATTAACCTGGACAATCCCTATTTGGCTGATATCTCCAATTCTCCACTATAATCACATCACAGCCACTACCTTAAAAGCAGTAGATATTTTTTGCTATTTTTTACTAAAAGCCAAATTGTATGCAAGTTCGGGTATTTGAAACATCTTTTGAATTGCTTTGCTTTCTATGCCTTCAAATTCAAGTATCAAGCTTCTAAATTCTATAAAATTATCGTCGTAGAACATGGCAGAATCTTCTTGTTAAAAGGAAAAAAAGCATAAAACTTCAAAAAACCTGCCCAATACACTTAGTTATGAGTAATTCGTAAAGAAAATTAAATATCTAAATGGTTGATTATAAAATTCAGCAATAAGCATATTGCTTAAACTACAGTCTTTAATTATAAGTATTTTGATTAATGATTAAATCAATTACTTTTACTATTCTTTATTCTTTTTAGAATCGTGGAAAACGTCTTCAGGAAGGTGGTCATATCAATCGGTCGTTATTAGCTCTTGGAAATTGCATCAATGCTTTAAGCGGAGGAGCTAGATTTGTCAATTTCCGTGATAGTAAACTGACGCGATTGCTTAAAGATGCTCTTTCGGGGAATTGTCGAACTGTGATGGTTGCCCATGTTTCACCTGCTGCCGTGAATCGGGACGAAACACGAAATACTCTCATCTACGCCGCCAGAGCCACTAACATATCAAATAAAGTGGGTAAAAATGCCTTTTTATTACCAACTGTCTTGATTATTATTTATTTCTTTTAATTATTAGGTTCAACGGAATGTACTGGATGTTTCATATCATGTAACCCAATATAGAGGAATTATATCTGAATTACGTGAAGAAATTTCCAGACTAAAGACCAAAATGCGCCAAGAAAGGCCTCGCTCTGCGAATATAACGAATATAGCAATAATAGAAACGGATAAATTGAACAATAACCAATCAGGGCATCATCAAATTATCACCCCAATGGAAATTGATAAAACTGCATCAGAGCTTCAAACCGGTTCAACAGCACAAGCATCAATTGCTGAGAAAACTCCTAGAGCTACAGGGCAAGCCAAAAGATTAAGAGAACAAATGGTGCACACCTTCCGAGAACAAATGCGTTTAAGGTATGAAAAAAAAATCTTCTTTACGGGTATAATTGACATGGGCGTAACTAGAAAATTTGTCTGGGGAGGCCATGGGACCAGTTATTCTCCGGGGGCCTGGAAAGTCACATATTTTCTCAATTTTTCTTGGGGCAGGAAGCTTTCTGGAGGGGGGGGGGGCACATGGTAATTGATAACACAGGGGAACAGTGATTCTGCGGTATGGGATTGATTAAACAATTTTGGTAATTTTGGTTTGCTGAATAGGAAAATAATAATATTTTTGGTTTGAGATAAAGGCAATCCAATTTATACTGAAAATTTAATTATAGAAGGTGGAGAATATTTTTTCTTCTTCTTCTTCTATCGTCGCCTTATTTCCGCAGCGCGGGGTCAGCGGACTTTACTATTTCCCTCCATTTTCCCCTATCATGTGTTTTTGCGACCGGGAAGGATAGGACAGGCCTGCCCGTCGCACGGTCTGAAGCCTGTTGAAAATATAGAAGGAAGAGAGAGACATATAAAGGGCAGAAAGAATGCCTGTCCGGAGGCAGCTCGTGGTCACCCATCCACGTACCCATAAGCGAGAGGAGAATATTTTTTAAAACGTTTATTTTAAAATTATCAAATGATTTCAATCAAACAAAGTGCTAGAAATGATACAAAGAATAATAGATCAAAAAAAAAACATATCAATAAGAGTTAAGAAGAACGTTTTGTTTAGGATTCACTTTGGTGTCTTTGTTTTATCATGTGAACCAGAGTCAATTCAAACAAAATAATTGAGTATTTTGTCATCATACCTAAATTGACTTCATAAGCTCATGCCACAGAAAAAATTTTTTTTTTGTTCACCTATGTAATATATTTGGTTTGATTTTTAGGAGGCGTTTAATGGAATTGGATGCTCAATTGCTGGCTCTTCGTGCTGATCAGCAACGACAGCATGAGGCGATTTCCCGATTAGAATCACGAGCCAATCGACTATATCGACCAGACACATCTTCAACGCCAGGTAAAAAAAACATTTAACTAATATTTTATCCGATTAATATTTAGTAAACATATTCTTATCCGAATCTGATCATGTTTTAATGGACTATATATATTTGGATCAAAATTATTTTAGAAGTAAAAAGGAAGGAATTGATTTTTCTTATTCCCAATTCCCAAATTATTTAGGTTCAGCAGAATGGGGTGAAGCCGTTGGTGGTCCGGATGCGGATGAAGCAGATCTTCGACATGCATGGAATCAACTCTCATTTTTGGAACGAGAACAAGATAGATTAACTGAATTAAAAAATAAAACTGAAAATGAGTTAGAAACTTGTCGTTCAAGAGGACTTAGCCTTGAGGAGGTGAGTAAAGCAATTCTTTAACGATCTTATTACATCTTAAACATTTAAGAAAACTTTTTCGACTCGAATCCGAAATTTTATTATTTATTAGCTAGAAATTTTATTACGATTTCAAGAAAATTAATTTAAATCCTAAAAAATAAATTGTTTTGCTCTTCTTTTAAGGAGCTTCCAGAGAGAATATCAACTGACGAAGAACGAGAATTGCTGGCTCTTGTAATTCGAGTACATGAATTGGAGGCAGAAAAAATGGCTCTGCATAGCGAGCGTTTAGTTAGACAACATGAATTAGCAAGAAGGGATTGGCTTATTCAACGTTATGATAGACAAAGGCAACTTTGCGAGGCGATCATTACACGGCAACGACGGCTTATAGAAGGTAGCCAACCTTTTTTTTTTTATTTGTTTAAGGTGTTTATTATAAATTTAAAATGTATAAAAAAATTATATATATTTAAATATTTTTTGAATTATTTAAAACTATTTATTAAATAAAAGAAGATTTATACAATGTATGATTTCGAAAAAAAGGTTGCGGAGGGGCCGAACTAAAATTTTTAAAATTATTAACCAACTTGTTCGTCCACCTGCAATCAATAGAGTCAACCTCCATCCATCATTCAAATGATCGGTTTAATTCAATGTGATTCATAAGGAACATATTGGGTATCAGGGGCGTATATAAAGGGGGGCCGAGGGGGCCCGGGCCCCCCCTCCGAAATTTCCCAAATACATATATATATAGGGATATACAGACATCAGCGCAACAAATTTTTCCACAGGATGGAAAACTTTGGTTCCGCAAAAGAAAAAATGTTCCGCGAAAAATTTCGTTTGAAAAAAATGTAGTTTCTTAAAAAAAAAATTTCCTTCAGAAAAATTTTTGAGTTCAGGCCCCCCCCCCCCCCCCGAAAAAAATTTCTATATAAGCCCCTGTTGGGTATACATAGTTGCGGTGATTATTGATACAGGAGATGATGAATATCCCCAATGGGAAATCATTCTCCAACGGCACCCCATTCTCCAATATTGTTTGGGAATCGCCCGTCGTCCTTTATCTACATATCTAGTTGTGCTTAGAAATGTCTGTTCTCATTTGGCAATTGTAGATTCGCAAACAAAAAGAGGATACAGTTTGCCTTTGAAGAATGGTTTCCACAGCCAATCCCAGAGTTCTATTTAATAAGGAGAACGAAAAGTTGAAATTTACGTACTATAATTAAGAAAACGTACACATTTTCGAGTGTATCTTTATTTAAAGAAAAAAGGAAAATTATATTTCAAATCAAAAGTATATTTTAACCGAATTTTCCACAAATTGATGACAAGGTGGCTAGAAATGTGTAGATTTGCAAGAGCAAGTCATATCATTGTGACGGCCACAAAAGCGCTGTTTCAGAGGTCTAACGACTATTTTCTACTTACTTGCTGCTCAATAAATCAGAAATCAATAATATAAACCAGAAACAAATTTTTTGAAAATTTGTTATATAGTGTGCTATTTTTTTGACTTTTATTGAAAAATAATTTAAAATGAATGCTAGACGATTGTTTTGACTGGGAATGTTTGGTGCTTTCTCGAAATTTGAGTCGTTCAAGTTCTAGTCACCCGTATCCCGTGCCTGGTTCAGAGCTTCTTATGGCTTCGATCGCTTATCGTCCCAAGCGAGAAAAATTTATTTCAATTGAATTGTCTACCAAAACAACTCGTCTTTTTTCAATAATTTTTTTCGTTATTTTTTAGAGGGAGCAGTCAGACTACCTCCAGATCTGCAACATCTTTACGCACTTTATCAACAAGAAATAATAGCTTCCAGTTATCATGATCCAGATAATCCTGCAACGCCTTCGACTGCTTCTGGAGAATCTAAACTCCCACCAATAACAAATCACGCTTTGCCTAGGTATTCTTTTTTATCTATTCTATTACGTCATCCAGTATTCAGTTAATAATGAGTTGGTTTCTTGGCAATATCCCTCACTATAAATTGAAATTTAACCAAAAGGACGAAGAGAAACTTCGTTTTAAAAGAATCCTTTAGATTTAAATCTAAAAAACTCTTGGTATCAAATTATTAAATTTATAAGTGTGAAGAAGAGTTTGTTCTAATTATATTCTCGTTTGGTTATTTATTATTTTTTTTTCTTCTAGTGGCGATCATATATTTCATCGTCCTCTTCACCGAATGGGAAGTGAAATATCTTTAAGAACTCCAAGCAGGTGATTAAACTATTTATTTATTAGGCCTAATATGAAGAATACCGTAACTATGATTTCATTAAAATGACAAAAATTTTGTTTAGATCTATTCTGAATGAGATAAGCAAAGAAATAATATTATATTAATAATTTTAATTAAAGTTGTTTATTTTTAAAAATATTCAACGATAAAGGAGCTAAGTTTTATATTTGTAAAAAAAAATATTCTTTGTTTTTTCTTTTAATTATCATGAAGTTAGCTCCTTTATCGTTCATTATTAAAAAAAAAATAAACAAAAACAATTATCATTAAAAATATTAATTATTTAATTAATTTCTTTACTTATCTCAATAAGAATAGACATCTAAATTACAATGGAGAAAGAAAAAACCCAAAAAAGTAAGTAATAATGCTTTTCTTAATGGTTAATATCGTCCTCGAATTTCTTCAAAATTTTCGATATTTTTACATATATCCCGATTAAATTGGCTTTCCGCCACCTTTTTATTTAGATTAATAAAGGGAAGGAAGGGAGTATATATTCCTTAAAAAACTTGCCAATATTAATGAAATCGTAGTTTCCGTCACTTGTGCCATTTATTATTTTATGAATAGTATTTGTTTATACTATTAATGAATTAGTTCCGGCAGTTCGGATTATGGAGCCTCGCCTCTCCCTCCAGTTTCTGGAGGATCGGGTAGCAAGGGAGAGTCAAGTAGCGGTCCATCGGAAATTTATCCTCCCCCAGCGGTTGTTTTCCCTCCAATTGCTGTTATTAAGGGAGAAGAAAATGAGTAAGTTGTTTTAGTAAAAATGCATGGTGATTGAAAAATGTTTTTTCTTCTCACTATTTTATCTATTTGCACATTTTCTATTGTCATTTTTTGGAGGAATATTTTGTATTTGTATTATATTTTTGATATTCGTTAATCATTAGAAATATGAAGAAATTTTTATAATTTCTTGAAGTGGTTAGCTGAAGATATTTAATTAGAAGGTTGGTCGGGAAAAGCAGTTAGGTAAAATAAAAAACTTTATATTTTGCTGCCGACGTTTCAAACATGAAAATAACATGCAGAACCTTACCACCAGACAATTTTGAATGTGTCCTGAGGATGAGTGAGACAAGCTCTCGAAACGTCAACAACAAAATATAAAGTTTTTATTTCACCTAGCTCTGTTCCCGAGAAGGCTTCCTGACCAATCTTCTAACAAATTTCTATTTTTATTTTTTTTTTTGAATATTAATTAATGTTGGTTTAAAATATTTTTTTTCATATACAGTATATATATATATATATATACACTGCGCGTCAAAAAATCGTAACATTTTGTTCCTTCTTAAGAAGACCTGTTCTAATCAATTTTAATGATGGTCTAATTTAAGAAACATTTAATGTGAAATATCTTATACATTTCTAAGTAAATATAACCCAATTGCAAATCATTTTAAACAAAATAATACAATTTAAATAAAATAAAGATTTCGACATTTTTGCCTTTGTTTTATTTAAATTGTAATTATTTATTAAAATTATATGGATTTGTATTAAATTTACATAGAAATGAATAAAATGTTTCAAAGTTTCATATTAAAGGTTTAATAACAGAATCATTAAGAAAGATTAGAGCTGATCTTCTTAGGAAGATACAAAATGTTACCGGTACGTTTGTTTTTTTCACGCTCAGTGTATATTTTTTTTTCCACGTCACTCATTTGTAACACTTGATGTTTGTCTGTTTATGCACTCCAC
Organism: Euborellia annulipes; assembly: GCA_023213315.1. Taxonomy (NCBI): domain Eukaryota; kingdom Metazoa; phylum Arthropoda; class Insecta; order Dermaptera; family Anisolabididae; genus Euborellia; species Euborellia annulipes. The sequence goes on from JAKCPI010018294.1 coordinate 13,824, forward strand.
AAACACAGTCATTGTCCCAGTCATTATTCATATTTGATAATTAAAGTGAAAAATTTAAGAAATAAGAGAATTAGCTTATTTTTACAACTACAGTATTTATATTTTTTGTCAGATATTCATTACGCTTGTTTAATAATAATTAAAACACAAATTAACTATATAATCATAAAATAAAATAGATTGAAAGCAATTATTTCTGCTGGTGTTTCCCTGGGGGGGGGGGGGGGGGGGGGGGATCTCAATTTATGTCTCAAGGAAAGAACGAAATGTTTGAATTTGAAAGCATTAGTACTGTCCATTGGGATAGGCAGACCTTTTAATGGGAATTGAAAGAAAGTTGGGTTTGCCAAATGGATCTCACTAAACATCTCACTCTATATATATTTAAAGGCGGTGTCCTTCCGCCTGTCTGTCTATCCAGATTCGAGCCTCATCCCCGAACTCTGTGAGAGTCTTTTTTTAAATATCTTTTTTTTGGATTAACTAAAAAATTTTTTTTTTTTTTGTAATTTGAGGAAAAAGCTCTAAATTATGGCATAAAAACCCTCAATAGCCTACAAAAAAAAAACATTCCCCGTCGATAGTTTCAAAATGTACCCCTGGTACAGTCCCAAAAGTGCACCGGAGACGCGCCACCCCAATACCGGTATCTAGCTGTAAATTGGCATCAGACCCTGGTTCCATTGGTTGGGTGTGAAAGGGGCCCTTCACCTCCCTACTCCCCCAAAAGTCAGTCCCTGACGGGACTGGTTCTTTCCTGTGAGAGAAAAAATAAAAATTTAATTATATAATAATTTTGTATATTTTTTATTCGAGAGATTTAATTTAATTTTAATGGCTTTAAGGCAAGTCAAAACTCAATACTTTCCAATTGACAAATTCTTTCTTTTTGACTCTCTTTTTGAGAATTTCGGGACCCGAGTATTTTTTTCCCCTTTTCTCCATAACGTCCTCTATAAGATTTCGTTTTAAAGTTACGGGAAGTTGGTCAAACAGAGCATGACAGACGGACACTCTATTATATGGACTCTGTTATGCATTAGTGTGTCAAGCGCCAAAAAAAATTAAAAATTGGGTTAAGCACGGAATATTGTTTCAAATGCTATAATTAATAGTATTTTTAATGAAATATGTCCTAAAAAAATTTATATTTAATGTTACTTGCACAATTGACAAAAAAATTTATATATAATCCAATGAAAACAAACAACTTTAATGCTAATTTTCTCAAAACTCGGTAGCTGGGGCTTGACACACCAATGCGTAACAGGATCCATTTGTATATATATAGAAAGAAAGATATCAATTTGTGAGTTTAACATTTACCATAAGAAAAATAAGCTGATTCTTTTATTTTTATTATTAGAAACTTTATTCTATTATTTATGTGTTTTCGAGATGTATAGAGTAGAAATTAGAAGTGGCCATAATTGGTCGAATGATTTAGCGAGGCCCGTGCACGTCGTCGGCGTCGTCCTTCGAGACGACGTTCGTCTCGACGTCACGAGGCCCAATCGCGATTACCACGACCCATCGCCTTCCAAGATCGACGTCCATCGCTCACGAATGGTACGTCCACCATCATCAGCCACGTCCTCTCTCATTTTCATTGCTTCTACTTGCAAATGTGCAAGTCTGTGTAGTTGTGTGTTTATAAGAGTAATCTAACTTTATATTTTAACATAAGTCAACGGCGGATGCAGAATAATGGGATGCTGAGGAGGAGGATTACCCAATTTAATCCGCGTTTGTTAATGGTGAAAATCGAAAAAGCTCCGTCTAAATCAGATGTTTTTTTTGACGTGACAACGTATTACAATGCATGTATAGTGTCCAGGTAGGGAGGCATGCACGAAAAAGTTAGCGAAAAACTCCTCTGTCTTAAGAGGTATAATTATGTTGAAATACGGTTAGAAAAAATGATTCTCCAGCTAAAGATTTCACTATTTCATTATAATATAATAATGAATTATAGTATAGCCGACGTTTCCAGAGGCGTATCGAGGGGCGGGGGGTCTGCTCCAGGCCCCGACCCGGCATAGGTCCCCAAATATTTGTCTTTGAGAGGCTCCGAGGTCCTCAAAAACGGAAAAATTTAGATAAAAAAAAATTATTTAAAATTTAACTTTGAGAGGCCCCGGGGCCCTCGGGGTTCAGGAATATACGGTATTTTAAAAATATAGGAGGGGGATATTTAAAAATGAGTTCCCCCCCCCTCCCCCGAAAAATTCATTATACACCTCTCATACAAAATGAATATAGGCCCCCTCTTCTAGAGACGCCCCAGGCCCCAACTGTCTCGGTACGCCTCTGTTTAAAAGTTAACCATGACAATATCCTCACTGGGATGGATTGATTTGAACAAATTTGGTGTAGAAAAATAATAGGAAAATTAGATTTCTAATCATCACCTATTAATTTTATCCAATTATAACCGCCTAAAAACCAAACAAAATTAAAATATTTCTTTCAATATATGAAGCAAATTCATTTTAAGAAAAGATGAATTATAAATTGTGGAGTATTAAAAATAGGAAAGACACTTTGATACTCTTTGATATCATCTCAGATTGTGGCACCATCAAGCGGCGAGAGTTCGAACTAAATAACAAGCTTGTTGTTGTATGATTTGATTCTCTTATGCACGCGACAATCAAGTTCCAAGAATACCTCGGTTCCAAGAAAAATGGATATTGTTAGAAATATATTTTAATAATGAATTATTAAAATGATATAAAACATTTATATAATAAAAAAATAAGAAATAGGATTTTTATCAAATACAAATTGATATGGTAGAAAACTTTAGGATACGCAATTTTACAAGAGAATAGAGAGAGTGAGAGTAAATTAAACTAATTATAAATACCACTAGTAATAATCCTGAGTCGGCCCCGCAGTGTGAGAATAAGATGACGACCATTAAAATTAATAATCCATTATCCAAAAGCACTGATGAACACTAATTAAAACACTGATGAGCACTAATAATCACAAAATAAAAAAAAACAACTTTTAATAAAAAACGCGTATATGAAGTGAATAGATGGCGCGTGAAAAGCCAACTGACTAGATGGCGTAGATGGCGTCACAGGATGGCGTCCCTCTCTCCTTTAAAAGTGGGGGGAATTCAAACAAAAAGGAGTGGGGGAGATGGCGCGTAGAATGAAGGCATTTTTTTAATCTGGTGTGATGTTACACAGCACACAAATTTCTGTTAGCATCTTGTTTAGGAGGGTAGCAAAAAATATTCTAATTCTAAGCTATTATATAAATTTTAGTCTTTCGGCATCTGAGGCAATTTAGACTTTATTCGATACTCATAATTTAAATACATGTATGTGGGGGTCCAGGCATATTTATTTATACCATTTGGTATCCAATTGATTTAATTAAATAAATTTTAATATAAATTAATACTTTTTATTGCAGGTAATAAATAAACTTCATAAATAATTTAGTCAAAAAAATTGAAGAAAAAGATTCTTGCTCAGCGGTCTATTTCTCAGATTGAAAAAAAAAAAATTGACAAGAAGATAATCAATTATATATAAAACATCAAAAAGGAAAACTTTTTGTAAAATATGAAAACAAATTTTTTTTAAATATTCAAATAATAAAATAATAAATACGTTATTTACGATTGTCTTTCAATTTATAAATACCTGCTGATTAATTCCTTTGTGAATATTTTCCTTATTTATTTTGCAATTTTTCCTCCTTTAATTATAAGATTTTACAGCGTCTTATATTTTTTTATGAAAAATTGAAAGTTCTTCAAATTAATTTAGTTCCCATGAGGACAGTGACGTCATTTCAGTTTTTGCTTGGGGGAGGCAAAATTTTTTTTTACTTCCTGTGTTACTTAATTTAAATACATATATATATACCTGTATATTTTTATCTATACCATCTTCTCTACTTATTTATAAAGAGATAGTGTGTGATTTTGTTTGTATGTAGGGGCTAAGCTCAGAATTTACTAATTTGGAGGAGGGGGGTCAAATGCCCCACCCCCCTGGGTGAGGATGGTGGTCTTTTTCATTAAAGATGTAAATGGCCCAGGCTTGGCTTTTCAATGCCATTCTCTAGCCCGATACGTCATCTAAAGCATCTCTAGAGCAAGTTTTCCTCATCAGTCTCCTTGAACCTCTGAAGGAAGAAGTTTCATTTTTATTCTTTCTAGTTGTAAGTATTATTACATTTCGTTAAAAAAAAGTCGGGTTTGTGAAATTACTAGTTTTTAGTCAAGAGCTCAATAGAGAGGTGAATAAGCAGGCCCATGTGAATTGGTGTCCTTGGATTTACCGGCTACTCTTCTCTTTGCTTTATTTACTTTAGCCAGGCTCTGAGAAGTCATTTTCTTTGCTGAGCAAAGGCGAATAGAAGGAAAATTGCGACTATCATCGCATATCCGTTGTGTAGAAGATGTAATTATTTTGATTATAAATTGGACTTAGAAAATAAATGATTCAAGTCTCTATATCCAAGCAATTTTTATTTTTTAAGGAATTATAATTAATTTTTTTTCTATTGCCTGAATTCTCTGGACATGGGGGAGACTTGTGTGGATTCACATTTAGAGCCATTCATTCATTCCAAAGTTAAATTAATAGGTAATGTTGTTGCTTATAATGTGAATTATCGAGAAAGATTAAAATTTTCTTTTTTTTCTCTAGGTATAAAGCATTCATCTGACAGCTCAGAATCTCTTTTGAAGTACTCTGAAAAATGTTCAAATTCAGAAGAAGAATGTCATGTAAGAGACAATTCCGAATTTTATTATTTAATTTTCAAATAATGTCCATTTTTTTATTTTATTAGAGTATGTATCCTAATAGAAAGGGGCTGAATACTATCTCCCAAGCGGGCAAATCTTGCTCAATGCCAGTAAATACAGCCATCAGTATTTGGAACGAATCCGGCAATTACAAACAATTAAAAGACTCATTTTTTTCCTCTATTGTCATTTATTTGATTTCGTTTGCATTAATCATTTATTTATTTATTTATATCTATTTGAATCCAAATCAAAAAGATCTGGGATGAGTGACTGCACAGCACACCAGATTATACTCTATCTATCTATGATTATACTGGTATTCCATATCTTTGCCTAACATCCCATTGCAACAATCTCTTGTTATATATACAATCGAATGATATATTTTATTATGTATAAAAATGTATCTTTGTTAAATTTTTTAATAAAAAATAACAACTAAAGAAATATGTTCTCCCTCACATTTTTTTCCTTCTCTCGTTGCTCTATATTGAATTGAATATTACAGGAATATTCCCTTGAGACTGTTTTGAGTTAAGGTTAGTATTTGGAAAATGAACCAGGGTGCTCTATTTGTTTATTTATTATTATTGTTGTTTATTCCCTGGCTCTAACTCACATGATTTGACAGTTCAAAACTTGACTCACACAAGTCTATGAAATTAACAAACTGACAGCAGAACTTCTTTTATTAAAGGATTTAGATCGTTTTGACAAGGTAAATAAATTTTTTTACATTAAATAAAAAATGTTAAAATTCTTCTTTATTAATATTTATTTACAAAATGTCAACGGCTTTGTCAGTTTTAAATAAACGATTTAATTTTAATGGTTGACAAGCAATGCCCATTGCTATCACATCATGTGAAATATCTTTTCCAATTGGAGAGCTAAAAAAAATATATTAGCATTTGTTAATATACAGTAATTTTATATATATATAGATCGTGAAAAAAAAATAATAGATTTCGTAATTCGTCAATCATTTTGGGAAAATAATTATCTTTTTGTTAAATTGCAAAGAAATCAATTATGTATTCATAAGTCTTGACATAATATTTTTTTAAGATTGTTAAAAAAATAAAGTGTTGGGGGTATCAATCCTACCAAATATTGTTAAAACATTATTTATTTTCGTATTAGATACATGTATTTTGTGTATTTATTTTATTTCTATTATATATATATACACACATATATATATATATATATATATGTGCCTTTCTAAGTGACCCAAAAATGAGAATTTGGGGTCGTTGAAATAGAAATTTCGAAAAATGGTTTCTTAAATGACGTCTACGCAATAAATGTAATGTATTTGCAAAATTTTACATTTCTATCTTTTCTAGTTTTAATTTTTTTTTTTTTTTTTGACGGAATAAAGTGGCCCCCAAAAAAAAAATTTCCAAAAACCCCGCAGTGCGAAAAAATATAACTTAGCCCTGTAAAAAAAAATTTTCCGCAGGGTGAAAAAATTTGGTTCCGCGAAAACAAAATTTTTCGCAGGGCGGGGCGGAATAAATTTAGTTTCTTTAAAAAAAAATTTGTAGGCCCTATACTCCATTGGTATGAGATGCTTTTTTTCAACTTTTATGCTTATTTAACAACTTTTTATTCAAGTTTTTTATGCTTTTTTAAGCACTTTTTTTCCATTTTTTTATGCTTTTTTGTCCGGTCTTTACCACACATCCTCTGCAACCAGAATCTATTTATAATTAATAATTTTATATTAATATTCTAGATATTATTAGAAAAGAGCATAAATTTAAACTAGAAAAATACCTATTTCTGATATCAACAGAATCATAATCGTAAGATGCCGCTTGATTTTTGTCATAAATCCATTTTTCCATTCCGTTCCAAGCGACCATAATTCCATTATCCGTGCAGAGTTTAGGCGGAGGCACGGCAACTTCAAAGCCAAATTCTTTGCAAACATGCCTTAAAATTTTGGTAATAAAACGATTAGACGCCACACCCCCTGAAATCACCTGGAAATAATACAAATTCTTAATTTATTTGTCACCACATAACTGAAAATATGCTTTTCAAAAAAAATGATTGATGTTTTACAAATTTAATATGGTAACCATTGGGTCTTGTTGAATTTATTAGGTAAATTAAAACTAAAAACATGAGGTGATATGTTTCAATAAATTGTTTATTGCTTCGGGAATTCTTGACTCGAGATCATTCTACTTTTTATTTCAGGTTTACTCTAGAAGGAGTCGAGATTTAGGAATATTAACAAATTAATTTTTAACAATTTGAGCTTATTTGTTAGAGGGCCAAAGGTCTCATGGCTCTCGGGAATCTTCAATATTTCCAGGGCATTGGCGTGTCCCCTCGACCAATAAATACTCACATTCCCTATATATACAATTTGGAATTGCATTTCTCTAACAAGAGAGAGAAATCTTTAAAGAAAAATTTCTCACTTGTCTGCCGCTTGTTATAACAGCAGGCGGGCAGACATCTTGGTCTGCTCTAACACCCTACTGGAGCAAAACCCATATTAGTAGATTGATTATACAGGGGAACAAAAAAAAACGCCAAAAGGAAATCCCATACAAAATGTTTTCCAAAATGTTTTTCTTAACTCTCTATAGCAGTGGTTCCCGACCGGTGTGCCCCGGCACCCAAGGGTGCCGCGAGAATGCCTCAGGGGTGCCGCGAGATATTCAGGAAAAAAAAAAAAAGAGGCAGATAAAATAAAGTTTTCCTCGAAAAATAGGTGAAATGATTTTAACGTCAAAATTTTTGTATAGACGGCAAAGATTTAGTTTCCCTAAAAAAAAAAAGGTAAAATATTTTCCATGCATGGAGGGAAAAATATTTTGTGCGCGGAAGACGAAAGAAATTTCGTGGAGGGGAAAAAATTTCCCGGAGGGCGGCGGCAAAATGGAAGGGTGCCCCTAGTGTGTAATGTTATTCTTAAAGCACCTTTGGGGTGCCGTGGACTTCAAAAGGTTGAGAAACACTGCTCTATAGCATTCTATTTTAGTTTGTTTTTTGAAATCATTTGATGATTTTAAAATAAACGCCAATTGAATTTCCAATATAAATTGGATTGTTTTTATCTCAAAAATAGAGTCAATTTAACAAAAATATTATTATTTTCTTATTCAGTTAATCAATCCCTCAATCCCTGATAAGGACTTTGTTAGTTAGATCTTGGATTGCTGCAAAAATCCAATCAAATTGTTGAGATCTCTTCTCGAGGGATCTATCTCCTCGAATTACAGCCATCAAGGACCTGAGCAAGAACCGATCCTAGATTGCTCCTTCTATCTGGAGAGTGTGTGTGATGCACTGTTCAAGATAAGAGTAGATCTTTACCGTCTTAATCAAACACTTGATATGCATTTCGACACTTAATGTGTCATCATCAGAAGTGACACAGTATATAATTATATTGAAACTTATCACCTCGTATTTTTAATTTTAATTTACCTAACATAGTATTTTTTTTTCAATTTCATTATATGCCTCTTTAACTGCTTAATCTATCGCCATAACTCCGGTCAAAAGTTAGCTAAACAGATCAAAAAGGAATTTTATCTTTTGATTTGTTCAGAATTTCAGTCAATTTTAATTTTTCTAATACTCACCAGAGTACGTTTATCAGCAGGTATATAATCAGTTCGATTTATGAATTCAATTGCTCTTTGCACTCTCATTGCCAGATGCTTAGTAATCACCCATTGGTAACTTGCGCATAAATCTTCTAATTCTGGCACTAACTCGGCAGGTTCGAGGTCTAAAAAAAATTTTTTTTTTAATTGTTTTTCATTTGATTTGATTTTTTTTTTTTTATTTTCTAATACATACCATGTTTCTTCTCCAAATTAATAATTGTTTTACTTATTTGGTTTTTGATTCCAGAAAAACTAAAATTACAATCTCGATATTGGTTTAAAGTTGTTTGGAAGTCAAAAGTCAAGGGATTTCCATGAGATGCCAAAATTTCAATCGCTTGACCTCCGTTTGTTTCACTAAATTCGATTTTGTTTTTCAATTTTAATCGTCGAGCAGCCTACAAATTTTTAAAACAAATTTTAGCATGCAACTTTTTAAAATTAAAATAGAAGATGTCAGCTGAATATATGAGAGGCAATTGGAAAACTTTTTAATCTTAATCATTAATTTAAATCATAATTGTGGACGTTTCTTCCAGACTTCTTCAGGACAATTCTAAATAAAAGTGACGTCCAAAAGAAGACAAGAAGAAACTGTCTTAGGGCCTGGCCGGGTAGAAGAGGATCAGCCACCGAGATGGAGTTTTTTTTTCTTTTTAATTTATTCTTCAGCTGCAGAGTTCATTTCAAATTTCCATATTGATATAATCTAAGATATTTTAATAAGCGTTATTAAATCATAAATTTAATATAAATCATAAATTTACATTATTTTTTTTTATTTCAAAGTCGCGTACATCGATTCGAGCGAGCGCGAATCAGTCCCCTGGCTTATGTTAAATATGAAAAATATCTGATATTATAAACTGTTGATAAAATAATTATCTGTTTTATATAAGTTTAGGGTGTAAAGATGGCATTGATGCCCAAATACCGGGCGTTATTTATCTTTTATTTACTTTTTTTTATTTTTGTCTTGCAAACACTCAATTTGTCAGTCCCTTGGTAAGTAATATTTTGGAAATTTATTAATAATTATTCAACAATATACTGGATTTGCTGTCTTTTCTTTGTTATATTTAATATATGAAAGAAAAAAAAAAGAATTCCATATCAATTAGCAGATTTTTTGTGTTTTATATCTAAAACGTCATTCCCCTGGAAATTCTTCAACCGTAATGCTAAGAGGCTGATCAAAATAAAAATAAAGAAATCTGAGTGTTACTATATGCATACGATAAAATTAACTTATTGCCTATCAAAATTATTACAAACTATTAAAATCAAAGTTACAAATTGTGCATTTAAAATTCGACCCCAAAGTTAAACCATTTTTGTAGAATGACCCCATATATATATATATATGCGAAGCTAAGTTTTCTCGGGATATATATATATTTCTTTTTTTTAATTTTGTTTTATTTTTCAATGGCTAACAAGCTTGAGGCTTGAGCAAATGCATCTGTTTCCAAGAATAAATCTATTTTCTCTGAAAGTTTTATAATTGGATATCTGGTTTACACTAATAAACCTTATTTCAATTTAGATTTAATTATGAAAAGATGCCCATTGGCCTGAACACCCAATTAGAAACTTGACTTATCTTTGAGGGTGCTGAGTCTCGTTTGGATAATCATTCCCTTTTTATTTTATTTTTTTACTTTTTTTGAATGGATGCATAAAGTCCAAAAACCTACAATAACCCGTGGTCACATTCAACCAGCAACAAAAAAAAAAAAATGAATAAGAATAAAGGAGAGGCCCAACTGAGATGGCTGTTGTTTGTCCCTTGTCAATTTGAACTTTGTTCACCTAGTTGTTTATTTATTAATACCCTTGAGTTAATCAAACAAATTCTAAGTACAATGGCGTACTATCGGACTTTAAAGTTCATATATTCCATTATCATGTTCTGGATGAATTTCTCGCATGTTGAGGTTTTGACAATTCATAATAATTCACATTTGTGACATTTCTATCATGTGCGGGAAATGTAAAAAGTCTAATAGAACATTTATTACCTCAGAAGTAACAGTTACTCCTTTTGGGAGACGAGACGATAAATGCCATTCTTGAAAAAGCTTGTAGGCTGTCTATCGAACAAGTTTCACACACGCCTTGGTCCCAAAACGACGACGTTCATCCCTTCCCCCTTCTCTCTATCTCTCGCCATGCGATTTTCATATTTTTGGAGTGTTGAAGAAAGACGTATGTGATTGTTATTTTGCATAAGACCAGCCTTTTTTACTTTCTCTTACCTATGTATATATGTAATATATATATAGAGAGAAAGTATTGGATTCATGTCAAAAATTCGATGTCGAGATTTTGATGGATCTTCACGTTTTGAGGTCTCCTGAATCCAAAAAAGTGGTTTTCGCGACATGGTCTGTCTGTCTGTGTGTCTGTGTGTCTGTCTGTCTGTGTGTCTGTCTGTCTGTGTGTCTGTGAACAAGATATCTCAAGAACGAAAAGACCTAGGAAGTTGAAATTTTATATTTAAGCTAGGCACCCCCATGGGACGTGACACGAAGCTTTTGAACAAAATCGACCAAAAAGTACTAGTACTTTACTGATTCACTTTTTCAGTTTTTTTCGATTTTCTCAAAATTTGCTCCAACGATTTTTTTTAAAATTCAAAAATCAATTATTTTTTAGATTCTCTTTAAAATGTATATTCTCATTTTGTGATTGAAATCTTCTGAAGACCACTTTACTCTTGTACTCCATAGAAAAGATAGGAGAAATGGTTGCCATGGTAACAAAATATAAATATTTCGCCATACTTATAAATTTTACATCTTGAAAATCGAATGTACCGTACTGTCGGAAACTAAATACATGTCGACACAAAAAATCTGGTGAGACAAGCACAGTACACAACTTTCGATTACCGAAGGTAAGAGAAAGTTGTGTGCTGTGCGCCAGTCACACCAGATTTTTGTAATATTATATATACAGTCGACTCTCGATAATTCGAACTGTTCAGCTGTGAACTCGGAGAAATGCTGTGTAATGAGATGTCCTCGATAATTTGAAATCCTTTTCGTAATAAGAGGGAGAGAGAACGTTCTCTAATTCGAACTAGGCCTCTTACCCTCTTAATAATTCGAATTTTTCCTAGCCATTTTCCGCGTAATGTTTACCTCCTTACATCTTCCTCTTTAGTTTGTCCCGAAGAGTGCAAGGCAGAACTTCTCCATTATTGTGTCCGAAAAAAAATTGGGATCTCGGCCGTGATAAGTGGTTCGAAAAAAAAAGATAAGCTATATATATAAAATTTATGTAAGTAATTTAAAGTCTCGATAATTCGAATTTTTCTTGTAGTTCCTTGGATTATCGAAAGTCTTCTGTATATATTTGATTTCCCTTCTAAATGTGCTTTAAAATAGAGAAACTAAAAAATATTTTTTTTTCTGATTCAGAAAAGTTGGTAGCCCTTTACCGAAAGAGAGAATTCTAGACAAAATTAACCTTATCTAATGCCTCTCCTGGAGCGTCATCTAAAGTCTGCCCAAGAAGCAAGAATTCTTGAGGATTTTTAGCAATTGCAAGTAAACAATGTCCGCCAGATATTAAAAGTACAAGGAATGGAAATTCAACCTGAAAAAAGAAAAATATTATATATTATAGTATTCAATGGATAGGTATTAAAAGTAATTAAGGCTGGTCGTCCACTGGAAGCGACAACGCGCTACATTTCACATAAAATATCATATAAATTTCTAATCAATAAATAAAACAAATCAATATAATTTTAATAATTAATTAAATTGAAATATAAAACCAAGATAAAAATCTCGAAATTTATATTTATTTTCGCTAAATTTTCAAATAATCTTATTTTAAAATTCTTTATATTCTGGGATAAAGGTAAATAGACCTCGAAGAGCCGGGGTTACTTCATCAAATCACTCAATGGGAAAAAAGAAAAATGTATAACTTTTATCAATTTTATATATATAACAAAAAATTGTATTGTTGTGACTATAAAAGAATAAGAAAGTGTTAAATATAAAATAAATTAAACATACTCTATGATTATTTTTAAAGGTCCTGACGTTTATGAAAAATCGAAACTGATATTTGCAAAACAGTCGATCCATGAAACAGTTAATAAAAAATAAAAATTTTTTATGTCAATTCATTTAATTACACTCTCACCGAACAAACAGTGATTTGATGAAGTAACTGCGGCTCTTCGAAGTCTATTGAATCTTATTTTGTCCCACAAATTGAATATCGACATTTTTGTCTTTGTTCTAATTAATTGCATCAATTTTATTAAGAAACAAATTGTAGCGGTTTTTTTTTTCGGTTACAGCGCGGAATTCTGTGTCATCCGTCTTACAGTGTGGTCTTTCTGCCAGGGGCGCCGGAACGAATTTGAATCAGGGGGGGGCAAAAATTTTTTTTTAGAAAATTAAAATAATATAATATGTTCAAATAGTATAAAACAAAAACAAATCCACTATAAAACTTTAAAAATTTTAAATAAAATCACAATTTTAATAAAATTAAAATTTTAACAAATTTGCCAGTGATTTTATCAAAAATTTTTGGAAAAAATTTGAAAAAAATGAATTTCTTACTCTTTTAATTTTTTTAATTTAGAAGATTTTATTTTTAAAAAGTAAAAATATATCATTTTTAAAAATAAATGAAATAAAAGAAGAAATTTTGCCCCCTCTGCCCCCCCCCTGTGGGATGCCAGGGGGGGGCAATGTACCTTTGCCCCCCCCCCCCCCCCCAGTTCCGGCGCCTATGCTTTCTGCCACAAGTCAGGTTCAGTAACCAATTTTATAAAGAAAAATAATATCTCCTAACTATAAGATTAAAACCTTTAAATGGAAAAGAAAGCTATGTTCTGTAATTTCTGGGAAAATTAAATTTCTTTAAAGATATCAAATCTCTAAGTATATGTAATGAGGAAAGTGAGACGGGGCCTCTTGTCGGCGAAATAAAATTATCGGTACGGACATTTTAATAGAATTAGGTCAAAAATATCGATTTTTGGGTTTCGATTGAATACGATTCTACAATATTTCTTATACAAGTTTTAGCGTTGAGAATCCGATAAATATAACAAAATAATGGATTTAGTAACCTTTAACTTTTTCATTGTGTTTAAATGCGTTTTCCTCAAAATCCCGTTTTTTATAACTTTGAAAGGACGTAACTTTTTTAGTTTTTCAGATATCATAGTAGTTTTGGTCTTAAGATGTTCAAGGAATTATCCTCTACAATAAAATATCAATAACTGAATTTGTGAAATTTCTGTCAAGAGGTCACACTTTTCACTTTCCATATCACATACCGTATGTATTTCAATAGTTAGATATTTTATCTTAGAAGCATTTCTTTATAGGATTTCAAATATTTTTTTATACTTCCAAGATAAAATAAATAATTTCATAAATTACTTACTGCTTATCCACCCACCGGTTGTATCATTCGTATAGTTAGAGCATGTGCTTGCATATGGTGTACAGGAATTAGAGGTTTTTTCGCTTGAAGGCAAAGTTCTTTGGCATATGATAGCCCCACTGCGAGGGATAAACTCATACCTTTGGAGAAAAAAAAACATTAGATTAACAATTTTGCCATTTTATTATAAAAGAGAAATCTTGTGATCTACAGTATTTATATTTGAAGAGTATCTGGTGTGACTAGCCGCACAGTAAACAACTTTCTCTTACATTCGGTAATTTAAAGTTGCATTCTGTACGTACTTGTTTACCAGATTTTTTGTGTCAAAATAGATTTGAATACACACCCCGAAAGACCATTTTCGACTTTTTTTGGAATCAGGAACCCTCAAAACCAGTATTTCATCTACATTGAATTTTCGACAAGATTGCAATATTACTCACATATATATATAGGCAAGAGAATGTAAAAATATATATACAAATCAAATCAAGAGTTAAAAATTCTATTGAATGAAATGTGTTCCAATACATTCCATAAGAATTGACTCGCGTGACCTGAACTCGTATGTGACGGTTTCGAAATATTAATTTTCAGATGAAGTGCCTATTTTATATATCTTTTTGATTTTGTGAGTAAACCTTTTCTTTTATGTCACTTTACATTTTAAGCCACCTTTGTACAATAAATATAAACAAACCTGGTTGATTGGTTACAGCAATTGCATCTAATTGGTCCAATTCAAGATTTGCTCTTTCAAGAGCCTCCTGGACCACTCGACCAATATGCATTTGATGAAGTTTCTTGGCAATCGGAGGAATGATACCGCCATGGCTTGAAAATAACAATTAAAAACATTTTAATTCAATTTTATTTGATATTTTCCTCAGAAAAATTTTAAAATAAAAAAAATCTATATATATATATATATATATAGGAATTATAATAAGTATCGTTCAAAGTCTATCTAGCGAAAAGACTTTTAAAAAAAAGTTAAAAGAGTAGTAAAACTAATAATGAATTGATTTTTTTATCTTTGAGAGACGTTTCAAAGGATCAAATTGTCTTTCTCTTTTTTTTTTAAGTCTTTTCGGCATCTTAGAAAAAAAAACTTTAAATGATAGCTCCCTTTGCTTCGGTGTTCTTGTGCAGAGGGTAGAACCCCGAAGCCCAGGAATGACTAGAGACCCTGGCGCACCAACAAATAAATATACTCACAAATATGTTACAAATATCTATGACTAGTGAAATGCGTATCTAGCTTACAAAATTCGTTAAATAAAATTGAATTTTTTTGGAGGTTGTTACGTCCATACACCACAGAGGTGATGGGCTCTAAAGTATAGTGATTATAGCCCTTGTGTCAAATTTAATTTTACTTTTTATTATATTTTTGTAAATTAAAATTAAAGGCAATCTTTACTATAGGACTCCAAGTCCCCAGGGGGCTGGCGTGGCCAGGTTAAAGAATAACCTTTTTTTAAACAACCTTGCAGGGGTCCAGACCTAATTGTTTCGGTCCTTCGGTCGCAGTTCGGTTCTTAGATTAAAAAAACACATAAAACAACTAGGAAATTCTGGGCTATGTCAAAAGAGTGAACTAGTGAAGTGTAAACAGCCCCTGGGTGGCTCAGAGTCCTAAGTAAAGATTAACCAAATTAAATATGACAAATTAAACACTAGAGTTATTTGTTTTCAAAGGAATTTTATTAATTAAAAATTAACACTTAATACGTATTTCGACAATTCCTTGTCATCATCAGAAGTGATTACATTCTAATACATGAAAGTAGAACATGTATTAGAATGTAATCACTTCTGATGATGACAAGGAATTGTCGAAATACGTATTAAGTGTTAATTTTTAATTAATAAAAACTTTGAAACAAATAACCTAGTGTTTAATTTGTATATTTAATTTTAATTTACAAAATGTTTCAACGAGAACCAACGGTCGAAAGTTTAAATCTTATATTTTTGTAGCAGTTTTTGACAGTTTTGGTTTCTTTGAACGATTCCACGGAACATACTTTGAACCCTTGCATTATAATATTAAAAAAAAAAAAATTGAATTTTATTAAACTCACGAAAAATAGGGTAAATGATAAATCGATGACCGATTTAAACTTACTTCAAATGAATGATTTGTTGGGAATGCAGAGCTTCACCAAGCACAGTTCCTTGTTCATTAACAATTGCCGCTCCAGTATCATCGCAACTTGTCTCAATTCCTAAAATTCGAGTTGAAATATTCGCTAGTGAATTAAAAAGACATGAAGAAAAAGATCTTTGTAAATTTAATCTATTGAGAAGGCAAACTATTGCCATTTTTATATTTCTATTTTATAAGGTTTTTTGAAATAAATATTTAATTAAGATTTATTAATTTAAATATTCATATTCTTATATTAATTTTATTTTTATAAATCTGATGAAATTTGTTTGACATTTGATCATTTTTAGGTTAGAAAAAGGAAATTTGTCGATTGCCCGCAAGATGTCTCTGCCCTCGATGATTAAATTTTGAATTAAATTTCTATATATTTATTCAAATTTGATTTTCTTTTAATTCACGTTTTTTGGCAAGATACATACATGTTTTGATAGGGTGAAATGCAGCTTTTGTGACCTATAAGTTTAAGGTATTATTAATATTTCATGCGTCAACCTTAGATTTCAATGAAGGGAAACTCAAAAATTTACCCATTCATATGGAGTTGGCATTCAAAAAATACATCTAAAAAATAAGAAATTTTTTTCTTTCTATATCATTTATTTCGTCAGCAACTGAATAAAAAAATAAAACGCTCTGAATAAAAAAATTAAAAATTAATAAATTTTTAATTACCTATCGAATTCCATCTAAATGAAGCCAGAAACTCAGGAATTTTCTCAAATGTAATAAAACCTGGTACAATATTAATTGATTAAATAAAATATATAGTCTGTTTATAGTTGCAAAAAGATTTGCACAGGGGTCCACATCTTGTGGGTACGTGGATGGCGACCACGAGCTGCCCTAGCTGGGACTGGATGTACTTCTTTTCTCTGCTCTCTTCTGTATTTTCAACAGGCGACAGACCGTGCGAAGGGCCGGCCTGTTCTATTCCTTCCCGGTCGCAAAACCCCGCCGACCCCGCACAGCGGGATTAAGGCAAAGAAAGAAAAGTTGCAAAAAGATCTTAGAAATTGATCCATCTCAGACTAAATATTGATAAAATTTACTCTATACTCAGAAATAATTGAATAATTATTGTTTTTCCGTAAATTTTTTTGCAACAATACAGCTCATAGACCTATAAACATAAACATCTGACGTCACAATTACATTCTCACACATATTCACATTCTTACAAATATAATTTCCTTCTGCTTTTTTTTATAAATTATTTTATTTTACAATTAGTATTGTAACCAAGAAGAGATCCACAAAGAGGAAACTTATGTGAATTTATAAATATTTAATCCAACTTATTGAATTTGTGGCTGTGGACATCGGATCTCCCCCCCCCCCCCACTTCATAAATTGTCCTCTAGTGGTAAGGTGGGGGGAACCAAGAGTGCAAAGGGCCCAGAAAAAATTTATCTTGAGAGAAATCATTATATATACAAGTATAGACAAAACAAACTTGAAGGTTTATTAATAAAAAATAATTGTTTTTTCTTTGAAAAAAAAAAAAAAAAAAAAAAAAAAATATATATAAATTTTTTAAATTTATTTAAAAAAAAAAAAAACTATTAGAACAAATTTAAGCATTATTATAAGATAATAGTTTGAATTCTATAAAATATTTCAAAAATATAAATTGCAAGAAGCGTTTGATAGGTTTAGGTTGATTGTTGGTCCAAATGGCAGGTTTTGATAGCCAGGTGCAAAGTTTGGGGTCAGAGGTCAAGGGCGCTAAGCCACAGGGCGGAGAGAGAGGCCCTTCTGTGTTGGCAATCGCGTCCGCTACGCGATCGGCGCCGGTGACAGACAAGCTTTTAAGGGTTTGCGCGAATCCCTCTCCCTTTTATCATCCCCACCCACCCACAACCAGAATCAATAGCGAGCCATGTTCGTCAAAATCATTCACCTCCATCTTATCTATTCTTATTCCAACTATTAATCTATTTCTATTTATTTCTCATCTTTTCTAATTAATGTCTTTTTATGTGAAACAAGTTCAATTCAAATTTTATACTATTTTATTAAATTAGATAAAAATACTTTTCATATTTTTGGCGCTTTCTTTTACTGCCATCTATGATTTAGATTTCTAACTTTACTTTCTAGTATTATTTTAACTATCAAATCAAGTTGAGATGCACAGTGCCGAAAATTAATTCGTTTAAATTCGTATTTTCTCGGTTCTTGCCGTGACGTCACTGCGCTCTGCGTCACCCAATCGAAGCGCGCCATTAAGTCACGTGGGCTCTTTTAACCAATCCCATTCCTCGGAGCTCATTAAGCCACGGACATTTTCTGACAAGCGTAGAAAAACTTTTCATCAACAGCCGCCATATTGACTCGAACAAGACAGTGTTAAAATTTGCTATTTATTCTAAGATAATCTATCATTCATTTAATTTATCATATGGGCCCATTTTTGCTTATTATAAAGGCTTTTTTAAGTGCGTATTTAATCAATTGATTAAAAGTAATAGGATTTATTGTAGATTCACGGGGCTCGGATAATATTATTCATTGTGTGTGTCGGAACCGACGGAAGATGGAGGAGAGAGGTCCTGTGCCGTTGTAAGGTGCGCGCCGCCATCATCTCGCGACACAGCAGAGCTCCAAGGCAAATCCAAATTACTGGAATATGCCCTTGGATGGCTCAAATCGATCAAAAACCTTTGGCACGATTCATTTAAAGCCTTCATATCTCCTAAATGAAGGCTAAAGTTCTGATTTGGACCATATCCGAGTGAAGGAATAAGTGTGTTTGGGGCTTTTTAGTAAACAGCCGAGGCAGCCAGGCAGAATGGCCGATCACCTTGTAGATGGGCCGCCAAACAAGCGGCAGAAAATAGATCAATTTCAAGGCACCTCCGACTCATCAGGTAAATCCACCCGGCCGTTTTTGTAATTTATTATTGATTAACATTAACAAAAAATTTGCCACCAATCTTTTTGATTCCTTGCTCAATTAATCGAAAGCGTTCTTTTTTGACATCGACCATCTTTTTCTCTCTCATTCCATTTTCGCTTGGAATAAAATTTTTTATTTTTTTTTTTTAATTTATTTAAATAAATCAACGTGAATACTAATGCTATAAATAAAAAAAATTATCAAATTTTTTAAAATAATCACTTAAAAATAAATTTGCCAGCATGAAAATGACATCCAACTAAAGAGGTTATAAAGAATTTAAAATTTTGTAAATAATTAGATGGTGTTTTTAATTATTTAATTTTTTTTAATGCCAAATAGGCCTACTTTTCAATTTTTTATATAAATTACCTATCATCGATTAAAATTTAATTTTAAAAATAACAGAATTTATTTAAAATTCAAAACAAGAAATAAAATTTTTTCCAATTATTAAAGTCAAAATTATTTTTTCAAATTTTTATTTTAAAAATAATAACTTGAGTGATTTAGAGAAACTTCTGAAATTTTCATGAAATATATAAAAATCCTTTTTAATATTCATAAAAATTAATATTTTTATTTCAATTCGTTTATTTATTTAACTTTGAATCTTAATTTTTTGATGGTCTCAAAAATATTTTACTTTTTTTATATAGAATTTCCTAAATGTAGTTAATTTTGCTACCAGCTTCATTTTGAAAAATCAAAACATTCTAGTCTTGGTATATGGTTTTTTTTTTATTTTCAAATAATTGCATGGTTTTTTTAATAGAAAAACTGCATGGATGATTATTTCAAAGCAAGCTTATAATTGCATGAATCTAAATATATACATATATATATAATGTAATAATGTATATATATATATATACTGTATATATATTTCCTTTTAAAACATTTAAACCTGCCCCCACCCCCCTTAATTTATGTAATTTTTGGGAGTTATAGACGGTAAAAAAAAGAAATAAATCTTAACTAAATTTGTATATACAAAAAATTTTCATCTGTTTTATTAAAACTTGAAAAAAAAAATTACTTTTTGATCACCAACTACAAAATTTTTACATACACATTTATTTATTTATTTTATTTTTTTCCGTTTTTTTTTTTTTTCATTTTTTTTTTGATCGATCCTCTATTGATATCCACTTCACAGTACCGATGATGCCACAGCAACATGCTTACTTCGGCTTGTCTCCATCTCTGGGGAACCTTGGCAATGGCAATGGCAATGGTGGTGGTGGAAAACATCATCCGCAGCTATCACATCAACAATGGAACGCTGCGCAGAAGAGAAGTAAACAAAAACAAAATAAACAAAAATATTAAAAAAATATTTATTTATATTTTCAAATGGAAAAAATTATTTTAAGATAATATAGCTATAACTAATGCCAATATATTATTATGACAGTAACATTAAAAATTCACTTCATCATCATCATCATCACTAGAATTAGAAGTATTTCACGGGCTTTATTTTTTTATAATAAAGCATCCCACTTTATTTTAATACCATCTTTTATCTAAAAACTTATACCCCAACGTTTTAACCACTAATTCTGAGTGATGAGTAAAACTTAGTAGTGATTGGTCGCCTAAACGTTATGGTATTATATAAATTATGGTATTAAAATAAGTTTTCTTATTATATATAGATTAGTTTTTTAAATCAGCGCTTCTCAAAAATTAATGAGGGAATTTTGTAATAAAAAATTGTTCGTTTATTTTATTTAGGTTAAATCGTCGGCTATAAGGAAGGAAAGCTTCGAATATAATACTTGAAAAACGCTGTTTTAAATATTCTAATTAGATAGCAGAATTTTATAATTAAATATAAGTACAAAATGGAATTTGGGGTCTTTAATATTTGTAATAAAATCGATTAAAACTTACAATTTCAAATTTTCTTTTCCATTTGAAATTGAAAACAAAAATACAAATACAAATGAAGTATTAATGAAATTGTTTGGAAAGAAATAGTGATTCAACATTTTGGACATTTTTCTTTTTATTCTTTTTTACCCTTTTTTTTTTTACAAAAAGTACAATTTTTTCTTGAAAGATTTCTGTACACATAATATTCCTAACTAAATTAATTTTAACACTAACTTTTCTTAGATTTTCTTTTCTAATCTTTCTATATATATATATTTTTACACAACTTTTTCATCCCCCATTCACCGTTTATAGAAATACAATCTCTTGTATAAAATTTGTATAAATATTAATACTATTAATTTTTAAATTAAGAATATTAATCTACTCAAAAGATCTCACTTCATTTCATAGTATGAATTAATTTAATTAAATGCTAATAACTACAGTATAATATTTTTCTAAATATTTAACGTTTTTTTGTCCCTTTTATTCTTCTTTCATAAATAAAATATCTGAAATTTTTTGTTTTGACTTCTAAAATAGTTTGAAAAAATATTTATATATATATATATATATAATAAATCTTTTAAAGATGAAATTGATAAATTTATGTAATCTTATAAAGTGTTGAGAAATCATATTTCAAGGATTATTTTTTTAAATAAAATATTCTTTTTTAAATTAAATAAACCTAATTATTATCAAAATCTCAAGAATGAATGTTATATTTACTCTCAAATTTAATTTCTTCCGTGGTGTCCAAACAGAAAGATCAAGGGGGGGGGGGCGGATATTTATGAATTAAAAATGAAATTAATTTGATGCTAAATTATTTCTTCTTTATACATTTGGAAAAAATACTAACTTGAAGGTTAGTCAAGGGAGGAGGGAGGGCAAATGACAGCAGACAATTCCCTTTTATTTATTTTATTTCTTTGTTGGGCACCACTCTTTTTTAGATTTTTTATCACCAAAAATGTTTCAGATGCACGAATTGTTTTTGTGACTTGTGTATGCTCGTAAACATTCATTTTATATTGATGGTCATTGATGTATTTTGTTTAAAACTTCAAGAAAAGCATGGCTCTTTTTGAAAATTATATTTTCTATCATTATGATTAGCAGCTTTATTAACAATCTCTTGAAAAAAAAAAATATCTTAAATTCTCAACTAATAAATTTTATTTCGTTAATTTTTTTTTTATATTTTATTTTATAAAAAAAATTTATTTCATGGTGTATGTATTTTTCTATTCGTTAATAAAAGAAAAAAAAATTCAAGTTTTTGGAATCTCACCAAATTCATTTTCAATACTGGTTACCAAATATAAATTTTTGTTGATTTTTAGGAAAGAATCATCTTCCTGAAAAAAGAAAAATTGTTTTCTTTAACTCAATCCAACAACGGAATTGTGATAATTCTTTCCTCGTAACTTCATAAAAATCAACAACACTTGGGCTGTTTCATTTTTAATAAATTTTTGTACCTGAAAATTTTATTTCAAACAAAGTTCTATTTAAAAATATAAATTTTCTTATAAAAAAATACAAATTTTTGTAAATTTCGTATGTATATATTCTAATTTTTTGATTCTTGTAAAAGACCGTTCACACTCCCCCCTCCCCCCCCAACACTTGTTAAATATAGAAATCATTTGCATGAAAAAATTTGGCAAAACGTTTAGATATTTAGAAAATTTTAGGTCCGTGGCCACTGATTTTTTTTTAAATTAATTTTTTTCGTTTTAAGAGTTTTCGCTTCATTATTTTTATATATATATATCATCATTAGTATTTAATTAAATTAATTTTATTTGATAAATGCATGAATTAATTATACTTTTTCTTTCTTTTGTTTAATATATATATATATTTTTCTTTTTTTGTCACACCAACGTCAAGTACAAATGAAATCTAAATATTGTTATAAATCTTTTTTCTTCAGATATATTCTCAAATTATGATATGTTCGATCTGGAAAAAGAACTGCCCGATGAACTCTCTTCTTGGGGCAATGCAGTTGAGCCAGCTCAGGCTACGAAACCTCCAGCCACTGGCCCAGGACCTGGAGGACCTGGAGGTCCAGGCGGGGGTCCTCCAACAGCTAATTCCGGTCCTCCAGGTGGCGGTGGACCTGGACAACAACAGCCACCATCGCAACAGCAACAGCCTCCCCCACCTCCTCCAATGCAGAATGGTGGACCTCCAGGGGGAGATGCAGCGGCTGCTGTTGCCGCACAACAAGCATTAGCCACACAACAATATTTACGTCATCAGGTGATTTTAATTACAATTCATTCTTGCAAAATTTTCTTGTGTATATTAATTAGACTATTAGTATTTTGTTTTCGAGGAATCTTTCCAAAAGGGTTTTATAGAGAAAAAATACCTGGCTTCGCAGCTTTTACGTGATCGGAAATACAGATTCGTCACTTTCTGATAATGTAAAGAACGCCAGGACACGGCCATACCCGTTGTATCTCAATTTTTAATTTTTTTGAGATACGTCACTACGTGTTGCAAGCGACGATATATTTCTAGGATCTCTTTTTTTCTCAACCGAAAATTAAATTTTACTAATAAATAATAAGTTAAGGAGCAGGCAGCCAGGAAATAAGCCTCTACGAAATGAAACAGGAGACATTTTAGGCTTAAATTAGATAATGCAATCCTCAGTCCATTTTCGAGCGTATGAACTCAAATGCCAGTGCATTGAGTCAAATGTAGAGTCGTCAATTTGAGGGTATTAATATACATAAAAAGCTTCCAGGACGGTTCGTCCACTACATTTTTGTCCACGTACGTTTCGTTCACAAATATTTTTTTGCTCAACATAACTTCGTCCACAACTAAATGTCTTAAAAAGAATGCCTGGACCCCCAATAGATATAACATATTTACAAATAACGAGTATCATTTAAAGTCTTAAATGGCCTAAGTTGCCGAAAAGACTGTGTGAATGTGAAAAAAGTGTGAGTGTTTATTTTTTTTTTTTTATTAAAAAACATTCACACTCACATTTACACACACATTACACAGTCTTTTCGGCAACTTAGGCCATTTAAGACTTTAGACGATAACCGTTGTAATATATATTATCTATTGTGGATTGAGGCATTTCTATTTAAGCCATTTGGTATCCAAATGGCTTAAATAAAATCATCGGACTGTCTGGGTCCGAACCCGCGACGTTTGGTATAGGAGGTAGGTACGCTACCTACTACGCCACACCCGGGGGCGAGTGTTTATTTTAAAAAAAACACACAACATTAGATCATTGTTTAGTAGTAACCATGACTATACCAGTATACATTTTTGTAGACCCACCTTGGCAAATATTAAACTAAAACTAATATTAAATAGGCCTATTATGTATTAAACTATACTTTTAGGTAAATACTATTCAATAAAATAGCCAAAATTATAAAGTGGCCCAAATTTTTAATGGACGAATCGTCAGGCAAGACCATGTATTGTTGGGCCAAACATATTGACATACTATATGAATATACAAAACAACAAAAGGGACAAAATAATAAGACGGACTAAAATTTTTTGGAACGAATTGTCAATCAGGACCAAATGCTGTTGGACCAAAAATATTGGACCTACTATCTGGGGTAGCAACTCTTGCTATAGCACTATATATACATGCGTTTTTATGTATATTAATATCCACAAAATGGCAATTCTCCATTTGACTCAATGCATTGAGTTCATACGTTCAAAAAATGGACTGAGGATGGCCTTAACTAATTAAAGCCTAAACTATCTTCACTACTCTTGAGATTAATTTCGTAGTGGCTTGGACAACGGACACTTCACAAATTGTCATTTTTCTAAATAAATGACTATAAATAAAAAACCGGGATTGAATGCTCGGTGGATGTATATTCTACGTTTTCGAGAAATTTTTTGTGTACACAATGAGAGATAATCTGCGCTATGCTCATTTCTTCTTAGAATATATATACATATTAGGGTGATGACTATAGAACTTTTTCGAATTTCAAATGAGAGCTAAATCAATGAGAGAACTTTTGCATATCAAACCAGAATGTATCACTCATTTTTGGTTTCTGTGTAAAAAGTTTCGCAGTCAGCCAAATAAATATTTTTTTGTAACTTGCACTCGGGGCCAATATTATAATTTGCGCCCCCCCCCCCTCTAACAAAAAAAAAAAAAAAACAATATTTAATATTAATATTATTAATTTGGTTTTTATTTGTCTTCACACAAATCATTATTATGAAAATTAGAATTTTTTTTATAAAAATATAAACCCTGTCAGTGTGCTTTTCTAAATGTACCCAGGGCCACTCCCCCTTGTCCCCCTCCCCCTGGCTAATTGTTGAAAAGGTATTAAAGTAAGTTTTTGGTTGAATATCGTTAAATATTGTTAAGTCAGAATTATGTTTTGTCTAATTTTCAAAAGGTGATTTATACGAGTTTTTAAAGTCGGCCCTGGGAGCTAGGAGAACTTTTTTCAATCGAATGGCACTGCTGGATAATGAAATGTTTTTTTGTCATCATCTTAATATAAATATATATATATACCTGGTATACAAATGTAAATATTTTCCGCGACTCAAAAATGCCTCAACTGCCTGCCTACTCCTATGAATCTCTCCGAATGTTTGCCTTTGAATTTTAGGAAATTAAGGTTGAATAGTATAGTGGATTCAAACTCTCGACCGTAGGCTTTAGTTGAAACATTGTGTTAAATAATATTAATATTTTAAATGATACACCACTAGGTGATATGTTGTTAAAATAATACACTTAATACGTATTTCGACATCATCTTCAGAAGTCAAATTCACTATTAAACACTTCATTAATCACCTCGTCAGGGATCTAGTGCAGGGATCGGTACACTAAAGAGATAAATTTAACTTAATGAAAACATTTTAATTTACTCAATGTTTCAAAGAGAACCAACGGTTGAAAGTTTAAATCTTACATTTTAAAAAGCCACACTTTTTGCTTTCAACTTCTACATGTAGGAAAAATATGCTCGTTTATTAGCATCGGGCATTAAAATAAAAAGAACTCATTCGTGAATATTTTTAATATGTGATGCGGAAAGTGAAAAGGTACCTCTTGTCAGAAATTTTTGTCGAATTGAGTTATTGATATTTTATTGTAAAGGATAATTTCTTGAACATTTTAAGACCAAAACTACTGATATCAGAAAAACTAATAAAGTTACAGCCTTTCAAAGTTATAGATATAAAAAACGGGATTTTGAGGAAAACGCTCTTAAACACAATGAAAAACTATTTATTTACTATATATTTAAGGTTACTAAATTGATTATTTTGTAATATTTATCGGATTTTCATCGCTAAAATTACCGAATAAGCAGTATATATATATATAACGAAACCCAAAAATCGATATTTTTGACCTAATTCAACTAAAATTAGGAACCGACCGAATATTCGGTTTCGGTTACGGTTTCGGCCAGTTTCGGCCAAAAATCATGGTTTCGGCCGTAGTTTCGGTTTCGGCCAAAAAGTAGCCGAACCTTTCGGCCGGCCGAAACCAGAGTCTGAAAAAATGGGATGAGACTCGCATGCAAAAAAAAAAGGTCAAATAATTTGCACTTGAGGGAGATGGAGAAAAAATTTAGTCTCCCTAAAAAAAAAAGGTAAAATGATTTTCACGGAGGGAAAAAAATTCAAAAAAAAAAAAAAAAAGGTAAAATGAAAAAAAATTTTTATAGGAAATACAAGTTTCTGTTTCGGTTACGGTTTCGGCCGAAACTAAGGTTGAGGCCGAATATTCGGTTTCGGTTTCGGTTGAAAATCTTGTTTCGGTCGGACCCTAACTAAAATGCTATCACATATGAAGACCAACCTCAGAGGATCACGAGCCTCGATTTGCCGACCCCAGACCTATAATGTTTATTTCATTTTATAAACCTTTATCTTTAATCTCTTTGAGTTAAATTCTTCAACCTATTTATTTAGTCGGCTGAGCATATCTTAAATTAGTAGATAGGTCTCTACAGATCAATGAATTGACTTGAATTCGGAGGCAAAATTAATTTCACTATTTATAAATAAAAGAAATGTCAACTTTGTCAAATTCTAAACCTCTACTCCTTTTCTCTTTAAAGGTATCTTCATTAAGTATGGCAAACAGTAGCGCCCAACAGGTGCTTGCCACAAATAACGCAGGAATGGTGATGACAACCTCACCAATGGGATCGGGACTCGTCTCATCCCTAAGTAAACCACCGCAAGGACCGCCTGGTCCACCAACTTCTGTTCAACAACAACAGGCAGCCGCTCAAGCTGCCGCTTTACTTCATGGACATGTCGGAGGCCCTGGAGCTCCTGGAGCAGCTGGATTAGCTGCAGTCGCTGCAGCTGCTCTCGGAAATGGTCCCGGAGGACAGCATATGAAACGCGTTCACATGCCTCAAGTAAGTAAATTAAATTTTACCTTTATTTTATTGGACGATTTATTATTTACTACTAAGTTATCTTATTTAAATTCCTAAAAAAGCTTTTTTATTCATTTATATTTTATTCCGGAAGTGAATGGTACACTTATATATAGTAATGATTTTTCAAATTTAACATTTTATATATATACTGTATATACAGGTATATGTTGGTGGTAAAATTGGCTGGTGGCCTTAATCCAACGTCCTTTTTAAATAAATAAATAAATATATTTGTATATTAATAAACAAAAAGATGAGTTGATTTATTAAATCTTGCATTTCTTTTAAACATTAGTTCATCAAAACTTAGTAATTTTGAATTTGGTAGAGAAAATGAACAATGCAGCTAGTTTTTGTTTCAATTTATTATCAGAACCAGGGCCTACTTTTCGGTCATATATGAGACCATCTTCAGGGCCAGGTTAACGTCTGAAATAAATATATATCCTCGCCAAGGTATATTGAGCATATACAATTGTAAATGGCTCAACCAAGTTAATGCCGAAAATTTTTATTTTTCTCATTCCATGGACAAAGAGTGAATGGTCCATCAAAATCATCATCCAGAAATTAATGTATGCCCAATATAACTTGAGGAGGATATATATTTTAAGACATTAACTTGGCCCTGAGAATGGTTCCATATGTGACCGAAACGTCGGCCCAGGTTTTGACAATAAATTTAAATATACACTACTGCATTGCTCATTTTTTCTACCAAATTTAAATATCAACATTGAGCTATATACCTCCTTCGAATTGGTAATTTTGATTTATTTGATGTTTATTACAAGTTATGAATGTTGCCTTCTCGTTCCATAACTTGGGAAACATTTCTTTATGATTTAAATTTAAAATTATTATAGGAAACGTACCTTAGGTAGGATTTTTGAATAGATAAAGAGAAGATGGAGAAAAGTAGTTAGTGTTCTTTATTTTGCAGAGATATTGATTCACATAGCATAATGGTACGTGTACATTGTAGAGTAAAATCTAGCTAGATTTAATTTACTCTAGCTAGACAACTCTCTTGGGTGTGTATACTATAGACTTTCGCAGTCGTATATTTTCTCTATATACTCCAGTTATCTCACATAATTTATTTGTATAACCATTTAGGAACCTTCCAGTGACGTAGCTAGGGGGTACAGCCAGGGGACTGAAAGGATTTGATAAAAAACAAATCAATTAAATAGAGGCGAGCACTGCACTTATTATGGAAAAACTTATATTAGAAAGGTTCTCACATCTCCTTCCATGGATTCTTATTAAAATTTAATACAGTATATTTCTTTTCTATTAAATTCATTAAAATTATTAATATTTTATTTCGACAAAACTTTTCAATTATAAATATTTTAAATTATATATTATTACAAATTTAAAAATTAAATTTCAAAATAATTATTATATTACACTACTCAACAAGGTTTTCTTCACAAGAAATCTGATTACTGAATCTAGTGCACTTTTTCATAATGAATTCAGATATGTTGTTAGAATTTTTCCATCAGGCACAGTTTTAGAGAAATAGAGACAAATAGATTTTAGTAGAAAATGTGCTCTAAAACGGCTTTTATTTAGAATATGCAAATTATTTTTAACTCGACACCCCGTAAAAATATGCAGATAGTTATAATGCATATATGTTTTAAGTTTCAGCAAAATCGGAGGTCATTTAGACGTGCCGCAAACGGCTTAAAGTTTAGAAAAGTCGAAATTTTTCAGTTTTTTTGCTTTTGTCACCCCTAATACAATTTTAGATATCCCTGAATGCAAAAAACATATATGTACGATATTCTATAGTTCTTTGGCTTTCTAAAAATCATTCATTCGTAAAAATCTGTTTATTATTAACGAAATTATTAACAAAAACGTCACCAAAGAAAAAACACAAGTACACTCGCTGGTCGAAAAAAATGGACTTCAATTGAATTAAAAAGCGAACCCTATCCACGAGAAGCTAATGTATCCTCTCTGAGCATCGGGTCACTGGCCCTAACATTATTAAATATTATTTAAAAAAAATATTTTTGAATCTCATATCTTTCTTTATACTTGTAAAAGAACAAGAAGTCCATTTTTTTCGACCAGTGAGTGTACATTTAAGGTATGTGCCCTAAAGACTATGATCGTTTAGTAAAGAAGATAGAATCAATAATAAGGAAAAAAGATACTCAATTCAGATTGTCAAATGCAGCTAGAGCAACTGCTCTATTTAATCAGTCGAATAGAGCGAGATCACTCTAGAGAGAAAGTCTCGGAGGTGTGTCCACTGATACTCTAGCTAGATTTTGTCAATCTCGCTAGATCTTTTTTAGACTTAATCTAGCTAGGGTGCTCTCAATGATGTGTCCATTAGTAGAGAAAGTCTCATATAGCTCTAGCTAGAGTAAATCTAGCAAAAAAAACTACAGTGTACACGTACCTTAACATGTATCGGTGCACATTCTTGAATAATTAATTAAATATATCATTAATTTAGAAACAATTTGAGGATTTTAATACTAGACAAAGCATCCACCTTCCTATCCGTGATGCACATTATGTGAATCGAGATCTTGTTCCAACAAAAGGACCTCTTTTAGTCTTTGAGTAACTTTTCTTTCTCCATTCAACTTTTATTTTAATAGAATAAATTGGTATATCCCTTTCTGATATTATAAATTAGTATATTTTATAAATCCATTGAATTAGAATGGATTTATCTCTTATCCAAGATAATTCAAAAATAGTTTTGTATAAAATGAATCAAAGGAAATCAATTAAAATCTGATTATAAATTTAATAATCATTTATTAATTTTTGTCCAGAAATTAATCAATATTAAAGAAATATGAATAATTTAAATAGATAGATATTATTTTAAAATATTCAAAATGAAAAATTAATAGAGAAATGTTTTTTTTTCCTGTATTTAGGCTAAATCAATGAGTCATTTTAAAATAAAATATTTTTTAATATTATCGTATTTATGTTGATAGTCAAAATGGAATTTCATTTATCCGTTACTTTTAGACATACGCACGTATTTTTTTCAAAACTTTTTTCAACTATTATTGGGAAAGTATTTTGGATATTATATATATAAGCAATAATCGGGGATTGAAATTGCCAACCCTTGATTGACCACTCACCTTTTATTTACAGATATTTAGACTAGCCTTTAGCTTGATATCTTCTTTAGTGCATACCCAGTATTAAACCCCCTACTTGTCTGAATTTTTACACATTATATGATACTGGCTCTCTATCTATCATATTTTTTATCCAATAGGCTTATTTGGCTGGAAGGGACAAATGAATTTAGAAAAAAAAATATATATATATACAGGGACCTATAGACACACGAATAAAAATTTTAAATGTAAAAATAGAAAAATTCCTTTGGAAAACTTGGAATTAACAGGGAAATATCAAATTATTTCTCTGTGGCCACTCTATTAGAGAATACTTTTAGTATTATGGGATGAAAATAACATCAAAATTTGATGCTTTCATTCCAAAACTCATCCTAATTGCAACAAAACCGGCTCAATCCGAAATTCAAATTTGAATTTCAGAAAACCTGGTGATTTAAAAAAATTAAAACTTTACTTAAAACACTCAAGGACCTCCCATCTTAATAATGATATTGCAATAAAATGTCAAAAAATAGTGTACTTCAAGGGAAACGTTTTTTGAAAAATTTTTAAAAATGGATTGAGCCTGTTTTGGAACTACACGCGGCTCGAGTCTTAACTTTCATTAATATGGGCAAGTTTTTCATGGAAAATTCACTCTCCCTCTCCTTTATTAGTCTAAAAAAGGTGGAGGAAAGCCAATTTGATTGAGATATATGTAATAAAAATATAATTAAAAAAAACTTTAAAAAAAAAATGCTTTTAATCGATAAAGATCTGTGGCTGTAGGCTTAATGATGATGGAGTCATGAAAAAAAAAAAACAAGCCGTATGCAGCTCTGAAGATGGCCTAGACCTCGGGCTGAAACGTCAGCTGTGAGGGCGAGATTTAAAATAAAAGAATATTTGACTGCATTCGTCTTGTTTTTTTCATGACTCCATCATCAAAAATGCTTTTATTTAAATTGAACTAAAAAAGAGAAATAATTTAATTTAATTGTTCTTGTTCAAATTGTTGAATATTTATGACATAAAGCACCCCACGCTTTTATTTTAAGTCATGAGGCTTCAAATAAAGTACCATATTAATTTGGCCTATTTTGATAAAAAGGTACTGACAATTTTCGTCATCAAAAAGACCCTAAAGTATCAAATTTCACACGTCTAGCTCATTGGGAAGTATCTTAAGTTGGTGACCTTGAAAGAATAAGTTAAATAAAAGCATTTAAAAATCAGGAAAATTTTGAAGAAATACGAGGACCACATTAACCATTAAAAAATGTATTATTACTTACTTTTTTAGGTTTTTTTCTTTCTCTTGTGTATCAAAAATTTTGATGTAAAAAATCTTGAGCCTGACCTATTCTGATTGAGATAAGTAAAGAAATTAATTAAATAGAATTGAAAAAATAATTAATAATTTTAATGAAAATTGTTTGTTTTCTTTTAATAATAAATGATAAAGGAGCTAACTTCAGATGATAATAAAAAAACAAAGAATAATTTTTTATCTAAAACAGAACCATATTTTACCGAAAGACCCAGGGGTTCCCTGGAAGTTGTTTAATATTTTTAATCTAAAACAGAACCTACCATATTTTACCAGAAGACGCGGGCCTACATCGGCTCCCTGAAAGTTGTTAAGAAAGTTGATGTTCTTCAATGTAGCAAACTCTAGTCTTTTTCTAAAAAAAAGTCAGTGAATATTACAACATAATAATAAAGTTAGCTCCTTTATCGTTCAATATTTTTAAAAATAAACAATTTTTATTAAAATTATGAATTATTTTTTCAACTCTAATTAATTTCTTTACTCATCTCAATCAGAATAGGTCAGGCGCAAGATTTTTGTCATCTAAATTACAATGGAGAAAGAAAAAAACCCAAAAAGTAAGTAATAATACATTTTTTAATGATTATAATGTGGTCCTCGTATTTCTTCAAAATTTTCCTTATTTTTACATATATCTCGATCAATTTGGCTTTCCGCCACCTTTTTTAGATTAATAAAGGTAAAGGAGGGTGAATTTTCTCTGAAAAACTTGCCAATATTAATGAAATTTTGGTTACCGTATTCTAGACTCTAGCCTAGAGGGCTATTTTGCCAAATGGAAATGCAGTAATTACTAGGCTAGTCAGCATCTTTTTATTTTCACATTAATCCCTATGAGTTAATCAAAACCTAACCTTGCAGCCAAAGAGTGCAACCAAAAATAACAATTAATATTCACTGACTTGGTTCTTTGGAAAATTTCTTTATTGTCTTTGTTAACTTGTTTTTATAAATGAAAATTAGTTTTTAATTCATTTAATCGGAATTTCATGAAGAAGATAGAAATTACTAATTTTGTCAATGAATTTAAATACTTCATATTTTAATTTTCACTTTGTTTTATGATTTTATATGATTTTTAAATGGAAGGTATGTGTTTGTTTATAACAGGTTTTTATTATGTAAATAAATAAACCTCAAAGATAGAAAAGTAGATTACACATTACTTCAGAAATATTTTGATATATTATTATATTCTTAGAATCTTTTTTTTTTAAATTATTAACCTAAAAATTTATAATAAAATCTAAATTTTATTTTATTTTATTTTTACTTAATAATGTCGACCACATTAAATATTAATGCTCTTAATATATTTTTTTTAGACTCATTTACGTGCACCTCAGCCTGGTCCTGCACCGCCTCCT
Organism: Euborellia annulipes; assembly: GCA_023213315.1. NCBI lineage: Eukaryota > Metazoa > Arthropoda > Insecta > Dermaptera > Anisolabididae > Euborellia > Euborellia annulipes. Next base: position 46,914 of record JAKCPI010018294.1, read on the forward strand.
CATCATATGCAAGTTGGGGGACCTAGAATGCAAGGGCCGGCAATGGCAGGCCTTAGTCAAAATCCTTATGCCTATAATACAGGACCTGCAGGAGGACCAGCTGGTGCAGCTGCTGCCGCTGCTGCAGCGGCCGCGGCTGCCGCAGCAGCGGGAGCTAGTAATGCAGGTCCTCAAGGCCAGAATGTTAATGTAGCAGTTGTTGCCCCAACACAAAGAAATGTAGCTCCTAATATGGCAGCAGCTCTACAGGCATCACGTTTTGGTCCTGCAGTTCCTGCAAATGCACTAGGTATTTTCATCTATTTTACTTTATTCAAAATTTAAGTTTTATATTTAATATATATATTTTTGTAGGGGGACCTGGTGGAGTAAATGTAGCAGGTGAAGGTGGAATTGCACCTCAAGCTCAACCACCAGCACCAAGCCCTGCCCAACCTCAATCGGGAGCACCAAGTGGTGGTCAACCTGGACCTCAGACGGCTACCCAGCAACAAGCAGCTCCAGGGGGAGGAGCACCTGGAGGTCCAGGAACTCAGGCACCAACTGCTTCTTCCGCGGACCCTGAAAAACGGAAACTGATTCAGCAGCAACTTGTTTTATTATTACATGCCCATAAATGCCAAAGACGTGAAACTCAAGCAAATGGGGAATCTGTATGGCAGGTAAATGGAGAATATTTTTATTTAATTTAAAAAATTTACTAAAATCTATATTTATTTATTTATTTTTATTTTTTTAATTTTTTTAGTGTACACTTCCTCATTGCAAAACTATGAAAAATGTATTAAATCATATGACTACCTGCCAGGCCGGGAAATCTTGCTCAGTGCCTCATTGCAGCTCATCTAGACAAATAATCAGTCACTGGAAACATTGTACCCGAAGTGATTGTCCAGTGTGTTTACCTCTCAAACAAGCAGATAAAAGCAGAAATAATCCAAATGGTATATATTCATTTAATTTTATTTTATTTTTCTTTGAAAATAATTATTTTTTAATTTATCTAGCCGTAGTTACAAACCAAGCACCTGCAGCCCAACCGAACGCTTCACCCTCTGAGATGGTTGTTCGTCGTGCTTATGATTCTTTGGGAATGCCATGCCCTGGCGGAACAACAGGAGGTGCTGCACCTCCAGGCCCTCCTACCTCAGTGGCTGGCCCCGCAGGTGCTGGTCCTGGGAACAATATTGGTTCAGTTACCAATGCGGCAGCAGCCGCTGCAGCAGCGGCTGCAGCCGCTAGAGGCGTTGTTCCTGGCCAACCTCAACAACCTCAGTCAATTTCAAATGCACAAACCCAACAGCAGCAACAACAACAACAACAACAGCAAGTTCAGCAACAACAAACGCAACAAGTTCGTATTTTGGCTTCTCAACAACAACAACAACAACCACAAACATCAGCATCTGGCCAACAAGTAAGAAATCAATTTTTCATTTTGTTTATTTGTTTAATTTTATAAGATTATTTATAAATTTTTTTTTTTTTTTGTTAATGTTTTTAGGTAGTTGCTCCAAATGTTACGTTGCCACTTTCTTCGGATGGCAGCCAGCCTGGTGGCGGCGGCGGAGGTGCTAGTGGAAATGCAGCAGGTAATGGCCCTGGAAGTGCAGGCACAGCTAGTGCTGGAGCATCTGCCACAGGCACCAGCTCTGGAGGTCCTCAGGCTCCTGGAGGATCAGCTGGACAAACCCAACAAGCTGGTTCTACAGCGGCTCAGGCCGTCGCCGCCACCCATCAAACTCTAATGTTTGGACTCAACAACGACTCGCAGGTCAGAAGAAACTCAATAGTTCAATTACTGTTCAGTCCAGTAAGTCGGTATTTTTTCAGTTAGATTTTATTATCCATCCCAAAATAATTTTAATAATCCAAATAAAACATCCTAATTCCTTTTCATTTACTCATCTAATTTCATCTCAAATTTCTTTAAATTACTTTAAATAATATCTGAATGATGAATTATGTAACTAATTAATTTTATTTTTTCAAGGAAAGAGTTCATTTATTATTAATATATTTTACATAATCTAACCTAAATTCAATTGTTGGCTCATCACTGACAGGATCGACTTGTGAGAGTTTATTGTAAGGAGATGGAGAGCACCTAAAAAATAATTTCAAAATCCATACTTTATTTAAATAGTTGTATTGAAAAACTGGAGAAATGTCTATATAAAGTTGAAGAAAGAAATCAGTAAATATTTTGGCCGTTTTTGATTGACTACAGATATTTGAGCATCGCAAAAAGCACATAAGCAGAGTTATACTCATGTACAGTCAGCGCCGCAATTAAGTCCCCACCTGCTATTTAGACCCTTAAGTATATGGTATATAGTGAAATAATTTTAATGACCGAAAAGGTAAAACAAAATCTGGTCCAGATTATTTAATTTTACCCTTTGGGTTTCATATATATATTATATATTTGATATATTGAACCATCGCATCAATTCTTAGTTGTTCATTAAACTTGCTATGTGTAGTGATCTTGCTCTTGTAAATTTATTTCAGTTTCAGCGATTTCTTCATCACTGGACTTAAATTTCTTTCCAGCAAGCATCTCTTGAGATCTAAGGAAAAAGTCGCTGGGGGCTAAATATGGAAAATATGGTGGGTGGGTAAGCAATTCAAAGCCGAATTCATTCAATTTTGCCATCGTTTTCATCGATCTGTCACACGGTGTATTGTCTTGGTGAAAGAACACTTTTTTCTTTGGCAAATGTGGCCGTTTCTTTGCGATTTCAGCCTTCAATCCATCCAAAAGTGCACAGTAATAGTCGCTGTTGATGGTGGTTCCTTTTTGGAGATAGTCGATGAAGATTATTCCGTTCGCATCCCAAAATACGGACGCCATCACTCCGCCGACTGTTGCGTCTTTGCTCGCTTTGGATTCGGTTCGTCGACTGCTGTCCACTCAGCTGATTGTCTTTTGGATTCTGGTGTGTAATGGTGAACCCATGTCTCATCCATTGTCACATATCGACGATAGAATCCCTTTTTATTGCGGTTAACATCGCCAAACACTCCTCTGAAGCATGGATTCGTTGTTGTTTTTGGTCGAGTGTGAGCTCAAGCGGCACCCCCTTTGCACAGAGCTTTCGCATACTCAAATGTTCGTGTAAAATGGTAAAAACACTGCCATCTGATATCTTTGCAATGTCAGCTAGCTCGTGCACCTTCAATTTGCGATCGTTCATAACCAATCTGTGGATTTGTTTGATGTTTTCTGGAATAACAGCCTCATTTGGGTGTCCACTGCGCTCTGCATCATTTGTGTTGGTACGACCTCGTTTAAATTCAGCAATCCACTTCTCTACCATTTGTCTGGATGGAGCAGAGTTCGGATAATGTTTATCAAGCCATTGTTTGGTTTCCACTGTATTTTTTTCATCAAAAAGCAATGCTTTATTAAAACTCGAAATTCACTTTTTTCCATTTTATTTTTAATAACAAAAGTTGCTTCACATAAAATTCAATGCTGTCAAATTTATACACGTATCGTTTGAAGGTTAGTACTAAATAAAAAATCATATGGAAAAAATTCTAGTAACTCCATCTATATGTCATCCTACGGACTTATTGAATGACCTGGTATTAGCCATTATTCTTTTATTGTGCCGTTCCAGACTGACGTTTCGGCCACTGCTCTAGGCCATCTTCAGAGCCGGAGGCGAGAATAAATAAAAATTAAAACTTTTGGCAATACACTCTTTCGTTCTCCTTATGAGCTCTCCATTCATGCGAATGTGTGTCCCTTAAATTTTTAATTTTCATTTATTCTCGCCTCGGGCTCTGAAGATGGCCTAGACCAGTGGCCGAAACGTCAGCCAACGGCACAATAAAAGAAATAATTTTGGCTGCATATGTCTTGCAATTTTTTTTTGACTGCGCCTTAGAAATACTTCCAGCCACAAAGATATACCTCAAAAATATATATTTTAAATCTTAAATTCAAATGTACCGTTCAGTCGGAAACTAAATATTTGTCGACACAAAAAATCTGGTGTGACAAGCGCATAACACAACTTTCGATTATCGAAGGTAAGAGAAAGTTGTGTGCTGTGCCACCAGTCACACTAGATTTTTTCAACTCGGAGGTTAAGTGTGTTGTTGATTACTATATCGATAATTTGCTATTTGTTGGATAAGTTTGCAAGTTGGCCAGAAGTGAAGCAACCGCTCCTAAGTCGCTTAACTAAAGAGCAGCTACTTGATTATGGATAAAGAAACCGGCCCTAATTCGAAAAGAACTATTTTGAGGTTATGAAGTAAAGGCAACCAGCGACTGCCCCGTTAAAATAATTGGCGATTATTTCGGAATGCCTAACGCAATTCATCTTCAGTGCATCAAATTATATGATTGTGTAGTGTTGTACAAAAATTATAAAATATATCAGAGGCCATTCTATATATGGAGGGGATAACATTTGATGAGCAAGTCACTGAGAGAAAAATTGTATCTATATTAGGGTGGTCCTTATTTTTCAACTTTCTAAAAGTTTAGCTCCCACCCGCCTCCACTCAATAAAAAAAGGATATGTGCAAAAATTTAGCTCAATCTTATAACTTCGAGGCGGTCCTCGTCGACCATGTTTTGAAATTTTCGCTCAAAATGTCATATTTTCATATAATTTTTTTTTTTTTTTTTTAGTTATTTTATTTTCTGGCAGATAACAATAACATTCTCACAACAGATGGAAATAAAGGTAATAAATCTTCTCTTAGGAAAAAATAATATTCAATTTCCGTTCGTTCCCATATGTATGATTTGATTGTATACAAAGTATTGTTCTAAATAAAAAATCTTTCCCTTAAAGAAAATTGTAGCTTACCTTCAGTAAGAGAAAGTTGTGTTCTGTGCTTGTCACACCAGACTTTTTTGTCGGCATATGTTTAGTTTCCGCCAATATATTAAAATTCAAGATGTAAAGATTTATCTTTTGTTACCAAGGCAACCATGGTCTTATCTTTCCTATGAAGTACAAGAGTAAAGTGTGCTTCAAAGGGTTTCAAGGGCAAAATGGTAAACTCATTTTGAAGAGTATCTAAAAAATGATTTATGAATTTTAAACAAAATCGTTGGAGCGAATTTTGAGAAAATCGAAAAAAAAAAAAAACTGAAAAACTACATCAGTAAAGCACTAGTATAAAGTACTAGCACTTTTGTCTATTTTGATCAAAAGCTTATTTACACGTCCTAGGTGACTCTCTAAGGGAGCGTACAAGTATTACGTAACGAAATTTGGGGGGAGGGGGGTCTCGTAAAACGTTACTATGCGTTACAAGGGGGGTGGGGGGGTGGGGGGGTTGAACAAGGCGTTATGTAACTGGATCGCGAAAACCACTTTTTTTTTTATCCTTTTTGAGGTCCCTTCAAAACGTGTATATCCATTAAAAACTCGACATCGAATTTTTGACATGAACCCATACTTTCTCTCTTTATATATTAACATATATATATATATATATATATATGCGAAGACAAGTTTTCTCGGGTTAAGTCGCGTGGGGTGCTGAGATTTACTCGACGTTTCGGCTCTCCTTTTGGAGCCATTTTCAAGAGAGAAGGAAGTTAGGAGGTAATGGTGGAGGGGGTTGTTTACGGGGTCGCAGTCTTCCTGGTCCCCAGGTCAATTTGGTTGATGACTCAGAGGCGTGGATTGGTCTCTGAGAACTGGAGGAAGGTTGGGTGTGTGTAATTGTGTTCGGTTTAGGTTGACTACGGGGCCTCAATCTGCCTACTCCCCAAGTCGGTGTATTGGTGGATGCCTCAGAGGTCTGGATTTGTCTCTGAGGAATGGACAGTGGTTGGTTCTGTGTAATCGGGTTTGTGTTTGGTTTGGGTTGACTTTGGGGCCTCAATCTGCCTACTCCCCAAGTCGGGGTGTTAGCTCTTGGTTCCCGGGGTCTCAACCTGCCTACTCCCCAGGCCGAGAGTTACTGAGTAACCGAGTTACTCTCGGCCTGGGGAGTAGGCAGGTTGAGACCCGGGAACCAAGAGCTAACACCCCGACTTGGGGAGTAGGCAGATTGAGGCCCCAAAGTCAACCCAAACCAAACACAAACCCGATTACACAGAACCAACCACTGTCCATTCCTCAGAGACAAACCCAGACCTCTGAGGCATCCACCAAACACACCACCAACACACCGACTTGGGGAGTAGGCAGATTGAGGCCCCGTAGTCAACCTAAACCGAACACAATTACACACACCCAACCTTCCTCCAGTTCTCAGAGACCAATCCACGCCTCTGAGTCATCCACCAAATTGACCTGGGGACCAGGAAGACTGCGACCCCGTAAACAACCCCCTCCACCATTACCTCCTAACTTCCTTCTCTCTTGAAAATGGCTCCAAAAGGAGAGCCGAAACGTCGAGTAAATCTCAGCACCCCACGCGACTTAACCCGAGAAAACTTGTCTTCGCATACATCCGGTCGCGGAAACCTTCAAGAACATATATATATATTAGGGTGTCCCTTATTTTTCGATTTTTATTTTTTTTTGGTTATACCCTCTAATTTTTTTACTTATATTCTAAAACACTCGTAAATAAAATTTGACCCCATTTGGAGTTCATTTACCTCCCCCGACCGTCTTGGGCGGGATTTTGAAAATTTTTATTTTTTTGCGTATACGTTCACATTTTGTTTATTATATTAAAAAATACCCACAAATCAAATTTTACGTCAATCGGAGTTCATTTAGCCCCCCCGACCCCCCTGTGAAAAAATTTCGAAATTTTTTTTTTCTCGGATAGGTTATAATTTTGTTGATTCTATTAAAAAACACTCGCAAAATAAATTTTACATCATTGAAAGTTCATTAACCGCCCCCTACCCTCCTTGAAACATGCCCAGTTAGGTGAGAGAGTATTGGCGCGCTCCCGCGGCGACTTCCTATCTTTAATATGCAATTATTTAATTTTGTTGAAATAATTTGATTAGAAAATAATAAAACAAGAAATTAAATACCAATATTTACTTGAAAGTACTAAAAAATAATAAATTTTGTTGATATTTCCTTTTTTTTACAGTCGGGATAAAAATGCCTCCTTTCTGCTCCAGCTCACAACGTTGAAGGAATGGCTTTTGGTCTCCCTCAACGATTATTATGAAAGTTTTCTATTAGCATTACAGCCCTTTCAGCTGTATCATTCACAGCTTTTAGAGAAAGAACTGGTCTTTTGACTTCTAAATCTGCCACGAGAGAGGATTCTCTTCAAAAAGAGTGTCGTTCTACCTTCAATGGAGAATATCTTTTTACGAAATCCTATAGACTTTTCTTCTTTAAATTAATTACCATCTTCGTTTTTGTTTGGACGTCAACTTCACCATCCAAAAGAGATATAATGATCACTTCGCTAGTTAAATTATATTAGGGAAAAATTTTCTTAAGGCTGCTTTAAAAATGATCGGAACCTTTCGTAATCTTGTAATGCTTTCAGAAAGCTAAAATCTTGAAAACTTGCCTTTACTGCCGAAATACATTGAATCCATAGCTTAAACCCTAAATTTCCTCCAAATATAATTTAACTGAAGAAGAGGTCTTTTTCTTTACTGGGTATATCGCTTTTGGATGATAAAATTGACAAACAAAAACGAAGATAAATAAGAAATTATACATATAATATATAAGATATTATATACATCACGTGATTCTGAATGATCTCAAATAACCGAATACCGTGCTGTGGTCCAGCGGTTAGGGCACACTGAATATAAATCAGTGGATTCGTGGTTCTACTCCGGGCGGCACCCTATCTTTTGTTGGATATTTGAATTAATAAATATTAAATTGTAAAAACGAAGATGGTAATTAATTTAAAGAAGAAAAGTCTATAGGATTTCGTAAAAAGATATTCTCCATTGAAGGTAGAACGACACTCTTTTTGAAGAGAATCCTCTCGATTTAGAAGTCAAAAGACCAGTTCTTTCTCTAAAAGCTGTGAATGATACAGCTGAAAGGGCTGTAATGCTAATAGAAAACTTTCATAATAATCGTTGAGGGAGGTCAAGTCATTCCTTCAACGTTGTGAGCTGGAGCAGAAAGGAGGCATTTTTATCCCGACTGTAAAAAAAAGGAAATATCAACAAAATTTATTATTTTTTAGTACTTTCAAGTAAATATTGGTATTTAATTTCTTGTTTTATTATTTTCTAATCAAATTATTTCAACAAAATTAAATAATTGCATATTAAAGATAGGAAGTCGCCGCGGGAGCGCGCCAATACTCTCTCCCTAACTGGGCATGTTTCAAGGGGGGTAGGGGGTAGTTAATGAACTTTCAATGATGTAAAATTTATTTTGCGAGTGTTTTTTAATAGAATCAACAAAATTATAACCTATCCGAGAAAAAAAAAAATTTCGAAATTGTTTCCATGGATGTTTATATATTTGTATATTTGTATATTTATATATATGTTTGTTAAATAAAAGCATTGGTTACAACTTAAACATGGTGTCAGAAGTTAAAATTTTTTGAGAAATTAAAGGAGATTTTTAAAGTTTAAAATGCCTCAAAATAAAGAAACAGGTAATTCAGCTCTTTTTGTTAATGTTCCGCCTCCAAAGCCAATGTGTTTTGATGGAGACAAAGCTGAAAATTGGAAATTATTTAAAGAATCCTGGATTAATTTTGAGATAGCGATAGGAATGGATGTAATGCCGGATAGAAAGCGAGTAGCTTCTCTTTTGTCTATAATGGGACATGAATGTTACAAAATTTATTTGGCTTTGAATTTGAGTGATCAAGAAAAGTCAAAGACTAATTTAATTTTAGATGCTTTAACTAAGCATTTTCAACCTGAGAAAAATATAATATACGAAAGATATATTTTTGGGTCAGCTAATCAGAAGGAAGAGGAAAAGATAGAAGAGTTTATGACGAGATTAAAACAATTGATAGTAACATGTGAATATGGAGTAGCTGCCAATGAAATGCTGAGGGATAGGATTGTTTTAGGTGTTAAGAATACAAGGCTAAGAAGGAAGTTGTTGCAGGAATCGTCATTAACTTTAAAAAGTGCAATTGATATGTGTCGAAGTTTTGAGTTAATGGAAAGGAATTTACAGAACATTAATGAAAATAAATTTGAGGATATTAAGTTCAGGAAAAATGAGAAAGAAAGAAGTAGAGGTGCTACGAGTAACATGGATACACGTAGAGGTGCTACGAGTAACATGGATACACGTTTCAAGTCGTCGAGGTCAAATGAGAAGCAAGGATGTAAACTTTGTGGAGGATTTCATGAATGGGGAATCAAATATTGTCCAGCACAAGGAGCTGTTTGTTTTAGATGTAATAAAAAAAATCATTTTGCAAAGGTATGTAGGCAACGTTTTATAAATATGTTAGAAAAAGAAAATAGCGAAAATGAAAATAAAGACGATTCGGAAGAGGAATTATTTTTTAATGATTTCGATAGTCATGGAGAAATTATGTCTAAAAAACAATGGTTTGTCAAATTATTATTTACTTTTAATAATAATAAAAAAGTTTTAAAATGCCAATTGGATACTGGAGCTTCTGTCAATATTATGGGACTTAAAGATTATTTAGAAATTTCTGGAAAAGATGTCAATTGTTTAAAGCCTAGTTCAGTGATGTTAAGATATTATGATTCATCGGTAAAGAAGTCTTTGGGAGAAGTAGTTTTTAATTGTTTTTATAGGAATAAAAAGTATTTATTAAAATTTCAAGTAGTGGATAGTAATAGGAATCCGTTGTTATCGGCTGAAACATGTTTAAAACTTAATTTATTGCATGTGAATGCTGATTTATGTTTTGTGGATAGTAAGAAATCTATATTAAAGCCTTTGACTAAGGAAAGATTATTAAATGAATATAGTGATGTATTTTCTGGACATGGGATGTTTAAAGGAGAATATCACATTAAAGTTGATAAAAAGATGAGGCCAGTGCAGGCTCAACCTAGGAGGGTCCCTCTTGCTTTGAAAGATGATTTAAAAAAAACTATAGAGACAATGGTTAAGGATGGGATAATTAAAAAAGAAACAGGGCCTACCCCTTGGATATCTAATATAGTCATTGTTAAGAAAAAAAATGGTTCATTGAGGGTGTGTCTAGACCCGTTTGAATTAAATAAAGCAATAAAGAGGGCTCATTATCAAATTCCGACTGTGGAGGAAATTGCTCCATCTCTAGCACAAGCTAAAGTTTTTTCTATTTTAGATGCTAAAAGTGGCTTTTGGCATGTAAAACTGGATGAAGAGTCGAGCAAGCTAACAACATTTTGGACACCTTTTGGCCGTTATAGATGGTTAAGGATGCCATTTGGAATTTCTTCAGCTCCTGAGGAATATCAACGACGTCAGCATGAAGTCATTGAAGGTTTACCTGGAGTAACAGTAATAGCGGATGATATGTTGGTTTTTGGGCGAGGTGAGTCGTATGAAGAAGCAGTTAAGGACCATGACGAAAATATAAGAAAATTATTTGAAAGATTTCGTGAGTGTAATTTAAAGGTAAATAGTGAAAAAATGAAATTTAAATTAAAGCAGGTGAAGTATATGGGTCATATTTTTACTGATTGTGGATTAAAGCCGGATTTAGATAAAATAAATGTTATTTTGAACATGTCTACACCAAAAAATGTGAAAGACGTTCAACGTTTTATTGGGTTTGTCACTTATTTAAGTAAATTTTTACCTAAATTGTCGGATTTATGTGAACCTTTAAGGGAAGCAATTAAAGTCAATAATAGATTTGTATGGCTAGATAAGCAAGAGGAATCGTTTAATAAAATAAAAAAGTTGGTTACCTGTGCTCCAGTGTTGGGTTATTATGATTTCAAAAAGTCAGTGACTATTCAGTGTGATGCTAGTGAGTTTGGATTGGGAGCAACATTATTACAAGAAGGTAAACCAATTATTTTTGCATCGCGGACTTTGAATAAAACAGAACGCAATTATGCACAAATTGAAAAAGAATGTTTAGCCATTGTGTTTGCATGCAAGAGATTTCATCAGTATTTAGCTGGAAGGGATGTAGTACAAGTAGAGTCTGATCATAAACCTTTGGAGTTAATTTTTAAAAAGCCCCTTTTAAAGGCACCGAAAAGACTTCAGAAAATGTTATTGGAGTTGCAAGGTTATAATTTAATAGTTAAATATAAAAAAGGAAGTGAATTATTTATAGCGGATTTGTTATCAAGAATTGAAACTGAGAAGCAGTTTGAAAATGATAGGAATCATAGAGAATGTGACATTTTTTGGTCAGATTTCGAAAAAGTTTGCAATGAATTCTCGGTTGTGGATTTTGAGAGTTTTGTAAATATTTCAAAAAATGGATTAGAAAAAATTAAGGATATGGGACGGGAAGATGAAACAATTAAAAAACTTTCTTATGTAATTAAAAATGGTTGGCCTGAGAACAAAACTGAGATTGAAATGTGTTTGAAACCATTTTGGAATTTTAGAGAAGAATTTTCAATCAGTGATGGAATAATTTATAAAGGGTCCGCAGTTCTGATACCAGTTAAATTGAGAAAGGAAATTTTACGTAGAGTTCATTTAAGTCATCAAGGTAGAGAAGGATGTCTAAGAAAAGTTAAAGATGTGTATTTTTGGCCAGGAATAAGAAGTGATATTGAGAATTTAGTGTCGTCTTGTGAGGCGTGCAATGAATGGGCTCCGAATCAAAGAAAAGAGTCATTATTATGTCATGAAATTCCAAAATTACCGTGGCAAGTTTTAGGAGCCGATTTATTGGAATATAATAATATACCTTATTTGATTGTTGTGGACTATTTTTCTGATTATTGGGAAATTGAAAAACTTACGACGATTTCTTCGGAGAATATAATTAAATTTTTTAAAATTATGTTTAGTCGTCATGGTATTCCAAATAAATTAATAAGTGATAATGGAAGGCAATTTGTGTCGGAACAATTTAAAAAATTTGCATTAGAATGGGAATTTTGTCATGTGACAACTTCGCCATATCATAGTCAAAGTAATGGAAAAATTGAGGCTACAGTGAAAATTGCAAAAGGGCTTTTGAAGAGATGTGGAAAAGATGGATCTGACTTTTGGCAAGCTCTGTTGGATTGGAGAAATACTCCGACTGAAGGAATGAATTCTAGTCCGGTTCAAAGGTTGTTTTCAAGAAGAACAAAATGTTTGTTGCCAATAGGAGATAATTTAATGAAGCCTAAAATTGAAGATGATGTGGTAAAGAATAAAGAACGGAAAGCTGAAAAGATGAAGGGATATTATGATAGAGGTGCAAAAGATTTGCCTGAAATAAAAGAAGGTGAAAGGGTTTGGATACAGAGTCAAGCAGGTGGAAGTGCAGGAAGATGGTTTTTAGGAAAATGTGTTAGAAGGCTTTCTTATAGATCTTATTTGGTTGAAATAAATGGTAATAGATACAAACGAAATAGAATTCACTTGAAACCAGCGAGAATGTATAATTTAGAAAGGAGGGTTACAACGAATGAAGAGAAGAGAGAAGAAGTAAAGAAGAGTGAAGGTATGATCTTAAGGTCGGGAAGAAGAGTGGAAAGTGGATGATAGAAAGTGAACATGAAAGATGTATATTTATTATTGAACTTTTGCGAAAATTTATTAATTTGTTTATTCAATTAATTTGTGTAATTATTTAAAAGAAAAAGGGAGATGTTTCCATGGATGTTTATATATTTGTATATTTGTATATTTATATATATGTTTGTTAAATAAAAGCATTGGTTACAACTTAAACAGAAATTTTTTCACAGGGGGGTCGGGGGGGGCTAAATGAACTCCGATTGACGTAAAATTTGATTTGTGGGTATTTTTTAATATAATAAACAAAATGTGAACGTATGCGCAAAAAAATAAAAATTTTCAAAATCCCGCCCAAGACGGTCGGGGGAGGTAAATGAACTCCAAATGGGGTCAAATTTTATTTACGAGTGTTTTAGAATATAAGTAAAAAAATTAGAGGGTATAACCAAAAAAAAAATAAAAATCGAAAAATAAGGGACACCCTAATATATATATATATATATAGGGTAAGAGAAAGTAAAAAGTGGTTTTCGCGACATGGTCTGTTTGTGTGTGTTCAATTTTAAGCATGAACGAATTGAGCTAGGAGGTTGAAATTTTATATTTAAGTTTAACAGTCACCTAGGACGTGAAAATAAGCTTTTAAAAAAAAACTGTCAAAAAGTAGTAGTATTTTATTGATGTACTTTTTCACTTTTTTTCGATTTTCTCAAAATTTGCTCCGACGGTTTTTATTAAATTCAAAAATAAATTATTTTTTAGATTCTCTTTAAAATGTGTATTCTCATTTTGTCATTGAAATATTCTGAAGACCAACCAACTTTACTCTTGTACTTCATAGGAAGGATAGGAGAAATGGTTGCCCTGGTGACAAAATATAAATATTTTCCCATGATTTTACCCACGGAAGACATTTAGAACCGTCTCTATTTATTTCAATTTATTGGTAGCCAATCCAATTGAAATAAATTGTTGCATGAGACGGGCTGCGAACCCGCAACCCTTGGTACAGAAGGCCAGCACACTAACTCCTACATAAAGGCCCGAGGGCTATTTTATATCTTGAATTCAAATGAATTGTCGAAAACTACATATGTGTCGATACAAAAAATATTGTGTGACAACCACAGAATACAACTTTGTCTTACCAAAGGTAAGGGAAAGTTGTGTGCTGTGTGACCAGCCACACCAGATTTTTCCATCACCATTCACCCTGGTTGATTATTTTGTGTGCCATATTAACATCAGAATACAATCATCATTTATTTCAAAGCGTTTCCGCTTCTCACCACCCATGTAGGTATTAACAGAATATGAAATGAGCATTTGATATCACCTCGAGTTCCTCAGTCATTAGTGTCAGACCTGACGCGTTGTGGTAACTCTGAGGGTACTCCTCGTTGATGGGAATAATGCTGAGGTGGGATCTCCTTTCCTTCCTTCGAATATTTCATATTTCATCATATAAGAAATAAACTCAAGAGCTTGTATTTTTTTTTATTTGACCAATTTTGCTTGAATTCTGGAGAATGGATTTTGTTAAGTAACCCTAGGATTCTTAGGGAATCTCCAAAATATCATGAAGGGTCTAACTGCACTTTTGTGGTGAAATGCATTTTATTACTCCCGCTCTAAATCTATATTATTTATAGGTGACCGTCCACATGAAAAGGCACCAAATCTTCACCGGGGTCAAAATTGAGTTTTTGTGCTTTCTGAACACATCCTGCTCTGCAAGCCGGCATTTTTAGAATTTGTTATCATTTTTTGTTTGGAATATATGAATTTTTAAAATTTTGGTTAGGAAAAATCTAGTTTTGAGGCTTCACCTGAGTTTAAAGTCTTGTTTTTTCAAATTTTGTTTGATTCTGATGAATCGAATATTTCATCATATAAGATAAAGAACTAAAGAATCGGAATCAGTAATAAAAAAGAAATCGATTTTTTTGAACTTTTTTTAATCGGCTCTCCTGACAATTTAGCCCAGGGAAGATTTGGTACCTTTTCATGTGGACGGTCACATATTAGTAAATGTGTATAGCTGGGAATCGTAGATTAGGACGATAAGAAGAAGAACACCAGCTTCTTATTTCTCTCTCACCTCTTTAATTTATTTGCAAATATTTCTGCTCTTATACAGGGGCCATCTTCAGTGCATTTATGAATTTTTTTAGAGAGATTGTCAATATTATAAAATCTTTGAGAACAATTGAGCGCTTGGGCTTCGTGCCTGGACGTTCTATGCCAGTGTATCCAGGCCCGAAGCCCAAGCGCTCAATTGTTCTCAAAGATTTTATAATATTGACAATCTCTCTCAAAAAATTCATATATGCACTGAAGATGGCCCCTGTATAGGAGCCGAAATATTAGTAAATAATTAATTTTAAACTGGTAACCGTTGGCTCTAGTTGAAACATCATGCCTTAATAGGAGAATTAAATTTAAGTGCACAAGGTTTTCTTTTTCAATAATATATTAATTTGATATTAACACTTGATGCGCATTTCGACACTATGTGTATCTATGGCCTTTGTTCCACCACCAAGCTCGATTTTCCTAGAAAGGTTCCCTTCCCCTTTTTCCTACCCCCACCTTCAGCCACTCTGACTATCTCAGTGGAAAAGTAATTCGCTTCTGAAGATGACACATATAGTGTCGAAATGCGCATCAAGTGTTAATATCAAATTAATATATTATTGAAACAGAAAATCTTGTGCACTTAAATTTAATTCTCCTATTAGCAAATAAATTGAAGTGGTGAGAGATAAAATAGAAGCTGGTTTTCTTCTCCTATTTTTTCTAAGTTGCCAATTCCATTTTTTTTCCTTCAAAATAGTTCGTTAGGTGGTTTTGGATTGAAGGAGTTAAAACCAATGGCCCACACCACCTATAAATAGGGAAAAATAATAATCTATCTTCTATATACCAGGTAAATAAAAATGCAATTGTTCGTTTGAATCAAATCGACAATCTCCCAAAGTACTGGAGAGATTGCTTTGAAATTTTCGCACAACTTTCCATGTGATAATGAGCGTGTTTTTATATACTTTTATTTAATTTTGATGGATATACACGTTTTGAGGTCCCCTGAGTCCAAAAAAGTGCTTTTTGCAACATGGTCTGTCTGTATGTGTTCAATTTTAAGCATAAAGGAATTGAGCCACGAGGCTGAAATTTTCTATTTAGGTTAGACACCCTCCTGGAGCGTGAAAATAAGCTTTTGATCAAAATCGGCCAAAAAGGACAAATACTTTACTAATGTACTTTTTCAGTTTTTATCGATTTTCTCAAAATTCGCTTTGATTTTGATTAAATTTCAAAAATCAATTATTTATTAGATGCTCTTTAAAATGTATATCCTCATTTTGCTCTCAAAATTGTTTGAAGACCACTTTACTCTTGTACTCCATAGGAAAGATAGGAGAAATTGATGCTCTGGTAACAAAATATAAATATTTTCCCATGTTTATAAATTTTATACCCTAGCTAGGGTGTCGGCTTCTACAAAGAAGATCCCTGTTCAAACCCTGGGCGTGCGGGATTTTTACATTAAATAAAAATATTTATTTAATGCAAACAAATCCTCAAGCAAGCCCTGGATTGGAATATAGGATCTTAGCATAATCTCCCTCAGGCAACCCTACGAGGAGAGGGAGTTGCTGTGACATCCCGTCCTGTGGAAGGGACGTAAAGAAGGTTCCCTCTCAGTGATGCATTCTTCGAAAGGAGTAGGCTACACGCCGGTGCTAGGAGTCCCTCCTCAAACCAGGACATCCTCCATAGCATAGAAGAGGTTGGACATAAGGAGCCGGTTGGAACCAGAAATAAGGATTAGTTTCACGAGCTAGAGACGAAAGCAGGAGGAGGAGTTAGAGATAGGAAATGATGTATCTTCACGGGGTGCCGGTAGATGGCTACGGCCAGAGGCCGGTTGGGTTTGAGGTGTGTGTCTTCGTACACGAAAGCACCTCGGGCAAATAAACGGGGATCCCGATAGGAATTTCAAATAATAATAATAATTGTATCTAATCGACGATCTCCGAAAGTTCTGGACCTATCAGGCGTCCCTCACAATCTCCCACATTCTAACTTCTAAATATTTATTTATTTATTTATTTTTTTTTTTTCATTTTTAGTACATTTATTATATGACATTCTTTTTAAAAATTGCTAAATAAGTTTAAATTAAAGTGGGCTTTGAATGAGTTTTTCTTGGGTACTTGAATAAAAGTGAAGAATGCGTGTTTAGCAGTTGGACCCTTCATATTTATAATTTGTTAAATCATCATCAACAATCATTTGTAAAAGCTTTCTCTCGACGTCCATTGTTAATTACAATCCCACTCCTTTACTACTTCGCATTTCGATCTGAACTAACCAACAATACAAAAAGTTAGTTAAAGTTTTTAAATTTTAACCTTTTAATTGATCATTCAGAAAATATTTTTTATTAGAAAGATTATTCGAAAACTATTTGATATGAAATTTTTTCCTTTTTGTTCAATAAATATATTACTAATAATAATTTAGTTTTTACATATTTTTCTTTATAATCATTTATTTTTTTGTTTTTATTAATATCTTTTTAATTTAAATTTTTTTAAATTTATTAAATTTTAAAATTTTTGGCGATTGTTTTCATATTTTTGATTGAAGGATTAGGATGTCATTCGCCGCTCTTAGATCTTGGTAAGTAACTATTTATATATAGGTCTATGGATAATAAATACAGTATGTTTTTTTAAATAAAATCACAACCTTTTCAAATCACGATTTGAGTGTAATTCAAATTTTTCAGTTCGAAAAGTGTTTAACAATGAAATGTTTTTTGGCTCTCCTGAAAAATAAACAAAAATAAAATTAGGCACTTTACTAATTAGAACGTCGATATATATTATCCATATATATAAATAGTTACTCACCAAAGATCTAAGAGCGGCGAATGACATCCTAATCCTTCAATCAAAAATATTAAATTCCTAAATTTAAAAAGAAATTTGTATCAAAATTTTATAAACTAAATAAATGAATTCGTCTTATTTTAAAAGTCTAAATAAATTATCATTTGATTTTTTCAAATTTTTTTAAAATTCTCCACATTTTGATCTTTGATCTTTGATTTTTTTTTTCTCTTTTTTAGTTATAATACAAGTTTTGTTAAAAAGAAATTTTTTAAATTTATTTATTGGTTGAATTTTAATTTTCCAGCTTGCTGAAGGCCGTTTATCCCATATGCTTCCAACGGGCTTCCAGCCTGGCCAAGTGACAGCTACTCCTGTTCAGGGCACTAAGGAATGGCATCAATCAGTTACCCCCGACTTGAGAAATCATCTTGTTCATAAATTAGTTCAAGCCATTTTCCCCACACCAGATCCACAAGCAATGTTTGATAAACGTATGTTCAATTTAGTAGCTTACGCTAGAAAGGTTGAAGGCGATATGTATGAGATGGCAAATAGCCGAAGTGAGTACTACCATCTACTAGCCGAAAAAATATATAAAATTCAAAAGGAACTTGAAGAAAAACGACTGAAAAGAAAGGAGCAACAGTTACAACAGCAGCAGCAACAACAACAGCAGCAGCAGCAACAACAACAACAGCAGCAGCAACAGCAACAACTTAGACCCAATGCTCCCGTGCAACCTCAACAGCCACAAGTCCAAGCTCGCCCTGCTGGACCACAACCTCCTGGCCTTCGAAGTCATTCCCCAGGTATTCAACAAGCAAACAATAGATGACCAAAAGGACGTAGAAGCATACATAGTTCTTTTTTTCCATTTTTGGTCTTTAAAGCAAAAGGAAATCCGCACTTTTTATATTATCTAACATTTGAATCCGAACAACTCAAAATCAATCTTATTGGAGCTTTCTTTTTTATTTATTAAAATTATAAAATAATAAATAGAAAACACTAAGAATATTTTTTTATGCAATTTTTTTTTTTTTTAGCAGGGATGTCTCAACTTCCTGGACTTACGAGCTTCATACCTAATCGAGTTCCATTTCCCCAACAAGCTCAACAACAACAACAACAACCTCAGCAGCAACCACTTGTTGTGGGACCGCCAGGTCCAAGTCCTACTGCACAACAACAACCAGGGGTGGCTGTTTCCTCGACTGGCGTTCCAACTAGTCAATTTGTCAATAATAATGGTTGGTTAAATTTTAAAAATTTATTTTTAATAAATATAGATAATAATAAAAATATTTTCCAGGGATTGTCTCTCAAGCACAAACGCAAGCAAATCAACTCCAACAATTCCCTGATTTTCTACGCGTTGGAGGTGGAAGGATGGTTCCACCAAATCAACAGTCAGGGAAACCCGGTCAACAACAATTTGTTTCACAACAACAACAGCAGCAGCAGCAACAACAACAACAACAGTCTGCATTTGCAAGTAATCAACAACCCCAAAGGGTACCATTACCAACGAGTTCTGCCGAACAACTCTCCGTTAGTCATCCAAGTCCTGCCCAACATCCTCCCCAAGTTACAACTCCAACTTCCCAAGCACCTCCACCCCCACCTCCCCCGCCACCTCCACCGCCTCCTCAACCACCTACCTCTTCTGCTCTGAATCACCAGCAGGCCGCTCTGGCTGCTTCCCTTGGGAAAGGAATGTCTCAAGCAGAAAGAGCGAGCCTATCAAGAACAAACTCCACATCTATGTCAAGTCAAATGGCAGCCATCACTGCCGCTCTCAATCAAGATCCAGAATCTCCTCCACCAACTTCCGGGGGCAAACATGAATCAATGAAACTTGAATCTGAATCAGATGGCACCTCTGGTTTCACAAATAGTATGATAAAAACCGAAAAAACTGAACTCAACCAGGACGAGATTGAAATCAAAGGCAAAGGAAATAATAGCAGTGCCGACGGTATTAAACAAGAGATTAAACAAGAGCCAATGGATGAATCTGGGAACGAGGGGACCTCAATCAAAGAAGAGTCATCAACAACTATTAAAGACGAACCAATGACTCCTGGCGAGAATGCTACAAATAGTTCAACATCTGCAAACTCTACTACAAATGATATTAAACCTCCAGTTCCCGAACCAATACAGCCATCAACCTCCACGGGTGCAGATAAAAAACGCAAGTGTTTATTTAAACCTGATGAATTGCGTCAAGCTTTAATGCCAACTTTAGAAAAACTTTATCGGCAAGATCCTGAATCAATTCCATTTCGACAACCTGTCGATCCACAAGCTTTATCTATTCCTGATTATTTTGACATTGTCAAAAAAGCTATGGACTTGTCCACAGTGAAACGAAAGTTAGATACGGGCCAATATTCAGATCCTTGGGAATATGTCGATGATGTTTGGCTTATGTTCGATAACGCCTGGCTTTATAATAGAAAAAATTCAAGAGTTTATAGATATTGTACTAAGGTAGTTTTTGATTCTTATTTCTTATTTATTATTTTTGGAGAATATTTATTTATTTCAATTTTATTTCAGCTTTCTGAAGTGTTTGAACAAGAAATAGATCCAGTTATGCAATCCCTTGGATATTGTTGTGGTAGAAAATATACCTTCAATCCTCAAGTATTATGTTGTTACGGGAAACAACTTTGCACCATTCCTCGAGACGCCAAATATTTTAGTTTTCAAAATAGGTAACATTTTTATCTTTTTAGCCTACTGCTTTTTTTTTATTTGCTCTCTTGTCTTCTGTGGCCATTAGGGGTTTTGATGTATATATATGTAATCTTATATATATATATTGTCCGGAAATATGGTATTCATTTGCGAGAAAAATAAAATAAAACTATAGTTGAACATAAAAATTATATTATATAACATTTTTTTAACAAAATATAATTAAATACATGTAATTTTATTATAATACAAATTTAATTAAAATATTTGCCCTATTGTACTCTTTTTCGGAACAAATATTTTTTGGCTAATCGACCCTTGCGAAGTTTTGCCTTATTTATATGAGGAATTTTATAAGAATTTCCTCTGCATGCCAAATTCTGCTTTCGATCAGACCGGTTAGTTGAAATGCAGCAGCAACTTCCTTGATTAGACCTGCTCTCTTTGATGTGCTGTATTAATTTTTCTAGGGTTTGTTCTTTGGTTAATTGTTTATATTTGGCATCTCTTCTTTTTAAGTTTATCAATTTTTCTTCGGAATTTTCCATTTTCAAATACCTATTTTATTTATCTTAAAAAAAACTGATCTTTGATCGTCAAGTTGTAACTTAACAAGAACGCAACACCTGTCAATTTTTTTAGGTTATGTGACAAATACTAATATAATGAATTGAGTATTGCTACTTGTTTTTGATATTCTCGATAATCCATGATATTTTTTTTGAAATGTTTACCATATTTTCGGACAGGGGTAGTAATTGGACCCTGTTACGCATTAGTGTATCAAGCGCCAAAAAATAAAAATTGAGTTAAGCACGGAATATTGTTTCAAATGCTATAATTAATAGTATTTTTTATGAAATATGTCCTAAAAAAATTTATATTCAATGTTATTTAGCCTTAGCCAATTGACAAAAAAAAAATGATATATAATCTAATCAAAACAATGTAAATCAGAAAAACTTTTAATGTTGATTTTCTCAAATCTCGGTACCTGGCTTTTGACACTAATGCGTAACAGGGTCCAATTAATATACCAATGGCCTCAGGAACTCGTACCCAAGGTATCGCCGCGCTTGGCATGACTTAACTGCAATGATTTGAGTGACTGCTGCACTAATCTGTTGCCAGGCCCCCCGGCACTTTTTATTTTTTATATTTCAAAAATAAAAAGAAATTAGAATTAACAACTTTCTTGTTTTAAATTTCTTCTTATTTCATGTTTTCTTATATTAGCACAACAGCATCGCTTGAAAATAATAAAGATTTCTTTTTTTTTTTATTACAAAGGGCTTTGCTCAACTATTTTAGATAAAAGTTCTGTCATCTTCTTTCTTCTTAATTAATTCGTCTATTTAATTAAAATATGTGAAACATTTTAAAATAATGAGATGAGTTAACCCCCCCCCCCCCCCCCCCTCTCACTCTAGGAGATGTAGATCGTATATAAATATATATAATAACCTCACTTTTGATTAATTGATTCACGATTATTGTTATTAGAAATAAAAGACATTTTTGGTATATTTTAGCAAATAATAGTACAAAAAATGCGTTTATAATTACATTAATTTTAAACTGGTAACCGTTGGCTCTAGTTGAAAAATTATGCTTTAATAGGAGAATTAAATTAATATATCATTGAAACAAAAAACCTTGTGTACTTGAATTTAACTTTCCTATTAAAATTTATAATTACAGTATAATAAATAATTAAATTAATTTAATTTAAAGAGGAAATAAGAAAGCTTTTTGGTTATATAAAAAAACAAATTACTAATTTTTAGAGAATATCCTTGCAAATTATTAATAATCATTATATTTGGTGAGTTGGTATTTTGAAAAGCAAAGCCCTGTTGTACAGTATTATTAACATTATTATTAACTAAAGCACTAACAAATTGCGCTTCTTCTTTTCTTTTTTTTTTATGTTTTTTTACCTCGTTCTCGTTTCTCGTTTCCTGCACGACTCTTATTGGGGCATGTAATTCGCTGTCATCCGCTTTTCATTTCACAATTCTTTTGGTGCTTGTTCTCTTCATTTATCCTTTGAACAGTTTGAAAACGTATGGCCTTCTCTCTGACAGATACACATTTTGTGAAAAATGCTTCAACGACATACCTGGGGACAGCGTTACTCTCGGCGATGACCCTACTCAACCTCAAACGTAAGTTTAAATTTATATATTTTTAAATTTTATTAACAAGAATCTCTACTATTCTATTTTCTCGAAATCGAGTATTTAAATAATTTTCTGACTCTTTGTATATTTAATTGAATATTATAATAAATTTATTTATAACAATCATTAAATAGCCCGAACAATTATAATTCTAATAAACTTGCTAGAATATCTGAGATTTCACTAAGTTATAAATGAAAGATATATTTGAATTTATAACGCGAAATATATCGAGTTATAAATTCAAACTTGCTAGATGTCATTTCAAATATACTGAGCAAAAGATGTATGCTTGTTTCTTCCCAATGAAAAAAATAACTTTTTAGTGTGTTTTGTCAGAATATTTAGAAGGCATTTAACACCACTTCTTCAACAGTTCAACAGCGGCTATATTTTTATTATCTTTATAATTTTGTATAAAAATACAGCCGCTGTTGAAGAAGTGGTATTAAATGCCTTCGAAATATTCTGACAAAAGACTTAAAAAGTTATTTTTTCTCATTGCCAAGAAACTAGCATACCGTACACCTATGTAACCTCACTTTGACACAATAAAAAGTTCTCAAGCATATTTATAGGAAATTTTTAACTCCATTTTCATCTCCTTAATTCGTAGAGGGGCCTCCCTCAAACTCCTCTCCCAAAGCCGCCCTTAGCACTCGGCCTGTATAACTCAACTGTAAGTCCCGTTGAAAAATAATAAGCTATAGCCACTCAGTAATTTAAGGCATTCTTCTTTCTAAAATTAAATCCTTGTAATAAAACCGTGCTAATTTAAATTTGATTGGATATCCATGGCAGAAACAAAGAAATTGATTGAAAAGATGGAGTCTAGCACACCCAACATATAATATAATATTATTACTTTATAATCCAATGGAGGAGGGCCGTCTAATTCACAGGAAGGTGAAGAAAAAATACTCAATTCGGCCCAAAATTATTTATTTCCTATGTCGGACTATACGTCATCCATCCTCAGAACCTTAACAGCATATCAAGTCTTTTTTCTTCACCTTCCATTATTACTTTATAAAGTGTGCTGGCCAACTTAATTATTTTAATGTCCGAACAATAAATTATTTGTGAATTTGAAATTCGTGCCTACATTTTATATTATTGCAAAAAAATAGTATTCGCCTTTAATTTTTTGCTATTAGTCGAAAAATCATAAGAGGTATATCAGTGCGTGTCTGAATTCGAAATGAAGAAAAACTATTAGTAAGATCAGGTTTGTCCTGAGATTTGACATGGGGCGCCACGGAAAAATTATCCGAACCGAAAAGGTTTGGGACCCCCTGGGCTAGCAGATTCAGAAAAATTAAGACCTACTGCATCTAATTACAAAAACGTTTCTGAGCTTAATTAAAAATAAAAGTGTGCAAAACATTAATTTTTTATATTGATTGATTTTATATGAAAAGAAAAAAAAAATGATAGCAATTAATCAAATAATTTTTCTTACTATTCCTTTTAGAACAATCAAAAAAGATCAATTTACCGAACTTAAAAACGACCATCTTGAAATGGAGAGATTTGTTGAATGCGGCGAATGTGGACGTAAACTTCATCAAATTTGTGTTCTTCATCTTGAAGCGATTTGGCCTCAAGGGTAATTAATTAATTCTTTTTAGCTATTTATTTATTTTTTTCTATCTTTAATAAATATGTATTTTAAATTTCAGTTTTATATGTGATCATTGTTTAAAGAAGAGAGGAGCCAAACGAAAAGATAATAAATTTACTGCCAAGCGACTTCCAACCACAAAATTAGGCACCTATATCGAATCACGAGTGAATAATTTCTTGAAGAAAAAAGAAGCTGGAGCCGGAGAAGTGGCTATTCGGGTTGTCGCAAGTTCAGATAAGGTTTTTATTTTATTTTTCTCCTTTTAATTCTTTTTTTTTTTAAATATTCTCTTGGTTTTTTACACCTTGGTTAAATTTTATTTTCCAGGTTGTTGAAGTGAAGCCTGGAATGCGAAATCGGTTCGTTGAATCAGGCGATCTCTCTGAACAATTCCCCTATCGAGCGAAGGCTTTGTTTGCCTTTGAAGACGTTGATGGCACAGATGTTTGCTTTTTTGGAATGCACGTTCAAGAATACGGAAGTGAATGTCCTGCTCCTAATACGCGCCGAGTCTATATAGCTTATTTGGATTCTGTACATTTTTTTCGGCCTAGACAATTTAGAACTGCTGTTTACCATGAAATTTTACTTGGCTATCTCGACTACGTCAAACAATTAGGGTAAGTAAATTTTTAATTTAAATTAACTAACTAAAAAAAAAAATATTTCATCTCCTCTCTAAAGAAGATTTTTCTATCAATTTCCTTTATTTAATTTCTATCGGTTACTTCTTTTTAGGTCTTTATAAAAAAGAAAATTCCTTTTTATTTAATAGGGTAGTTAATTTTTTTCTGATTATTTAAAAAAAAATACTTTGAGTATTTGTTGTTATTATTAAGGAATTTTAAAATGTTGTCAATTCAAAACTTTTTGAGTTTTTTGATATTAAGAGTTGGCCTTTTTGTATTTGATTGTATTTCTAATTAGGGCCAGAGGCTTAATGGATGCTGTTTAGGGGCACAAAAGATTTTTTTGTTTTAGGCAAAAATAATAAAGTACCATAGTGCGGTCCTTACAATATAACTTTTATAACTAAAATTAAATCTTGGGTTGAAGTTAGCTAATTTCTCCGTTAGAAGATGACCGATTTTTCTTCACTTGAATAAAATAATCTTAGATCGCTCATTATTTTTTTAGAAAATTGCCCTAAAATTACTATTATAACAAGTTGGGAAAGAGCAAGTAGAGGAGCAGCAAAGAAAAGAAAGAAGAAAGCCCTTGGATGCCAGAAAAAATGTTTGTAACCTGCCCAGTAAATGGTTTATGCTTTGGAGGGAAAGAGGTGTAGGTTTTCCGTGAAACATATTTATAAGTAAAATTATTTAGTATATGTGAAGTTTCACTAAGTTGTAAATGAAAGAAATATTGAATTTCTAACTCGATATATTGTCAATATTTCGGGCTATTAACCCATCTTCAGGAGTACATGTGACCCGAAATATATCGAGTAAGAAATTCAATATTTCTTTCATTTACAACTTGGTGAAACTTCACATATACTAAATAATTTTAATGGTTTATGCTGTTGGGCATGGTAATAAATAAATAAATAAAAAGGAGACGTTTCGGAGTCCTTATATCTAAGTCAGGCACAAAGTTGTCATTGGTGTTGTGGCACAAAAGTCGGTGCACATCTATATTTTATAAAAGGGCGAGTGTTCAAGTCAAAGTGAGAGTCTTTTAGATATAATAACTTATTTATTCTCTAATAGACTCTGTCGTTGGCATAAACATTCGCCCTTTTAAAAAATGTACTTTAGGGCCTAATATAAGAGGTAGAGAGAGATCCCCTGGAATGACGCTTTATTTCAACTTTTCAGTTACACAATGGCACATATCTGGGCGTGTCCGCCATCGGAAGGGGACGACTATATTTTCCATTGTCATCCAGCTGAGCAAAAAATACCAAAACCAAAACGATTACAAGATTGGTATAAAAAAATGCTTGAAAAAGGAATGGTCGAGAGGGTGGTTTTAGATTATAAAGATATTTTAAAACAAGCCGTTGAAGATAAATTGTGCAGCGCTGCCGAATTACCTTACTTTGAAGGCGATTTCTGGCCAAATGTTCTTGAAGAATCTATAAAGGAATTAGATCAGGAAGAAGAAGAAAAGAGGAAACAAGCCGAAATTGCCGAAGCCGCTGCTAATGCTGTATGTTTGGTGGTTTTTTTTTATTTTCAGTTATAAATTTCATGCATTTTCATATTTATTTTATTTTTTAGATCTTTTCATTACAAGAAGAAAGTGAAGTTGGACCTGATGGCAAAAAGAAAGGTCAAAAGAAAGCCAAAAAGTCAAATAAATCGAAGGCAAATCAAAGAAAAAATAGTAAAAAATCCAATACTCCTCAAACAGGCAATGATCTCTCCGCCAAAATCTTTGCCACGATGGAAAAACATAAAGAAGTATTTTTTGTTATTAGGCTACATAGCGTTCAGTCGGCAGCTAGTCTAGGGGTAATAATCATTTTTATTTTTTTATTTTTTTGAACAAAAACACATCAGAACTTGTTCTAACTTTTTTTTTTTTTTTTTTAGTCAATTCAAGATCCAGATCCACCACTAAATTGTGATTTGATGGATGGCCGAGATGCATTTTTAACGATGGCCCGCGAACGACATTTCGAATTCTCATCGTTACGTCGTGCTAAATTTTCGACCATGTCGATGCTCTACGAACTCCATAACCAAGGCCAAGATAAATTCGTTTATACCTGCAATAATTGTAAGAGCCACGTTGAAACAAGATATCACTGCACGGTTTGTGATGTAAGTATGACGTTTTCTTTTTTTAACTTTTTTTTTTTATTGAAAATATTGAATTGTTTTTATATTAAAAGAGGAAATAATAAATATTTAGATTAGATATTTTAATCTTCCCTAAATTGTGAACTTTGATTGTTTATCAGCCAAAAGTTAAAAATAACATTTTCATTTTATTTTTGTTTTATTTGTATTATTAACAAATTAGAAAAGAAAGCAGGCTCAAGGCTAATCGGATAAGGTGCTGATTACGAATCTAGAAATGCACACATCTCAAGTTCCGCTTGCTTGAATTCAATATTATCCATCATTGCCATTGGGTGGGAGATATTCTAACGTCTAGGTATGGGTTATGGAATCACAAAGACCTAAACGTTTGCTAAGATCCAAGACCAAAAAAAAATAGGACCCCCCGAGCGAGAGGAGGTTCTTTTATTCCCAAAAAAGGCTCTCTCCCAGAGTTTCTGATTTCGATACAATTATTTGCTCCGTGAATATAACAGAATTATTGTTTAAAAAAATGAAAGAAATTGAAAGAAACTCCACTCAAATTAAAGAACAAAAAATGGGAGCGAAAACATCGAACTTGTAGATTTTTTTTTGCTGATTACCATGGCCAAATTTCACTCTCTATTTAGATGAAATTTTAGATAATTTGGATAATTAATAATCTGGGTTAAGATTAAGATTAAGATTAAAAACAATTTTTTGTTTTCAGGATTTTGATCTCTGCGTTCAATGTTATGAAAAAGACGGCCATCCGCATAAAATGGAAAAATTAGGGCTTGATTTAGATGATGGCTCCTCTCCATCGGACCATAAACAAGCGAATCCACAGGTAAAAAAAAGAAATTGCTTTTTTATTTTCTTTTCCTTAAAAACATATATTTTATAACTATATATATGTGTTTAATTTTTAGGAGGCAAGGAAACTTTCGATTCAACGTTGCATCCAATCGCTGGTCCATGCGTGTCAATGTCGGGATGCAAATTGTCGATTGCAATCCTGTCAGAAGATGAAACGTGTTGTCCAGCATACCAAAGTGTGTAAGAGAAAGACGAATGGAGGCTGCCCTATTTGCAAGCAACTCATAGCACTTTGCTGTTACCATGCCAAGTACTGCAACGTAAGCGATTCATTTATTTATTTAGAGATAGAGACCCTTTGTTTTTATGAAAATATATAAATCAAATATGTTTATTTTCTAGGAAACTAAATGTCCTGTTCCATTCTGTTTGAATATTAAACATAAATTCAAGCAACAACAACTTCAGCAGCGACTTCAGCAAGCTCATTTGCTCCGAAGGCGAATGGAGGTAGAATATTAATCTTAATCCGCTCCCCGACATTTATAGGGGATGATCAGTTCGATTTTTATAATAAATTCTTTGTTTGTCTGTCAGGTAATGAATCGTCGCTCAAGCATCGCGATTGGTGGTGCCGCGGGAGGAGCAGCTGGTGCAGCCGCTGGTGCCGGCAACGGAGGTCTTGTAGGTGCTGGAGGTCCTGGGGGCCCAGGCCCTGGAGCCTTTGGAGCGTCTGCGGTTTCTCCAGTGATGGCAGGACCTCCCGGGGCCCAAGGACAAGTCGTTGTCGGTCTCCAGCAGAGTCACCCTGGCGCTGGAATGAAACCCGGCGGCCAAACTCCTTCCGCCAATGTTCTTCAAGTTGTTAAGCAGGTATGGGAACTTTTTTCTTTTCTTTTTCATATCCTTTTAAATTTGCAATAATTTATTTACATAGGTGTTTTTTAAAAAATATTTCGCTCATTGAAAGAATTAACCTTTGACACATCTAAAGTACAATTTTAATTTATATGACCAAAATGATTAGAAAATTTAATTGAGTTCCTTAAAAAGAACATTGGTTGAGAAAAAACTCTCTGAATTTTTTATTTAGATCGAGTTTTTATTCCCAATGTTGAACTATGATCTTTAAGAAGCTTTGATCTTATATGATTGGTCTTTCGAAAAATTTATTTTAATTCTTAGAATATACGTCGATAGAAAAATGTTTTTGTTCCAAAGGAAACTACAAAATTTCAGACCCTTAATTGAGAGGAGGCAGCGCGTTGATAGTCCCCATGAAATTATCGAAATATTAATAAATAATATAAATGTAATATAGTCAAATCCTTGATGGCCTCAGTAGCGGAAAAGGGCAAAATTAAAAAAAAAAGTCCGACATCTGAGACCATATACTGGGAAAGATGCAGATTTTATAGCTGTAATAGTTGATGAGGAAATAAAAAGAATAGCAGCTATTGATTATTCTTGAATAAGAGCTTTGGGACTGTCACTATAGGCACATAAATAAATATTCAATCATATAGTACAGTGGTTCCCAAACTGGGGGTGATCGCCCCCATGTGGGCGATTTGGGTTCTCATGGGGGCAATAAATAAGTGGGGGGGGGGAGGGGCGAAGAGTATTCAAAGGGGGAAAAATTATTAGAGTTTACTAAAATTTAAAAAACAAAAATCAAAGAGAAAAATCTCCCATTTAGAAGATGGCCAGTATAAAAGATGACAAAAAATCGTCATAATAATAAAAGTCTTTCAATCTAGAATCGAAACGACACTTTTGTTTTCATTAAATATAGATTGACCGCTGAAAAAAGATTCATTTTTGTTATTTTCTTCATAAAAATAAAATTATTATTAGATATTTAAAAGGTTTGGATAGACATAAATAATAAAAATCTTGCCTACTACTTCTACGGTATTTTCTTTTAAAAAAACAATGAAAAAATGAAAAGGGTATTTTTTAAATAAATTTTTGCCATAAATTTTGGTTTATTGTAATTAATAGTACAATTTTACTAAAAAAAAATATCAACGTTACGGTCGAATTTCTGCATCTGTTGTATTTATTCTGAAAAGAAAAGGTTTGAAATAAAGTACTTTTTTGATAAAAATTTTAAATCATGTTTTGCACGTAAATGCAGATCCAGATCACAGAATCTATGAATTTGATTCAATTTGAACCAACAATAAATTTGTGAATGTACAGTGAGGGACAATGTTAAGTGCCACCCATGCGTTTTCTTCTTGTGATTATTTCATTGTTTTTAAAAAAATATTATATATTTTTTAATGGAAACTTTCATGGTTCAAACCTAGAAAATTTCCAATAAAGTTTTTCATTTTCTTTTAAAAAAACAATGAAATAATCACAAGTAGAAAACGAATGGGTGTGGGGCTTAATATTGACTCTCAGGCCTCGGGTACGATACGAGCGGTGAGCGGCAAAGCGGCAGAGCGGCAGAGCGGCAGGGGGTGTATGATATAAGCGGCAAATCGAATCAGCGAGCGCAATATTCAAATATAAGTGAAAATTCAAGTCGGCTAGAAGCCCTTTCACCCGTACCTATGCCCTTTCTATTATCTTTTATCTATTCCTAATACCTTATTTCAATTAAGCATACTATTATTTAAATTTTAAAATCACAAGTATTATATTATTTTTTTTTTTTTTATAATTAATTTTAAGTGAAAGGTTATCATATATTTTTTTGTATTAGATTTTCTGTCAAATTTATTAAGTCTCAAATTATTAAAATAAAATTCAATTCTATTTCAAAATATTTGACACTTTATTATCATTTATCATGCAATGAATGAATTTAACAAACAAAAAGAAATTAAATATCATGTTTAGAGGGGCCCAGGAAATTCTTTGTATGTGGTAGGTCCTTTCTTTTATCGAGTTGTAGTAATAAAAATTAAATTTCAATTTCCAGAGCATTTTAATTTAACTGACAATTCGGCATTTGTTGCAGGTTCTTACTAAAACAATATTTTCAAGAACAAATTATTTCATTTAAGAATTCTTGCTATTGTTAACACATAAATAATTTGATCTTTAATTAATTGAAGGAAATTGGATGTCACAGCGACTCTTGATGAAGGTGTGTTAATATATATATATATATATATATATAAACACAAAATTATTTTTTAATTTATATATTTATTAGCACTTAACACACAATATATATATTAAAAAAATATTTTGTATTTAGTTATATATATATCAACACTCACTTTCATCAAGAGTCGCTGTGACATCCTGTTTTCTTCAATTAATTTAAGAACAAATTATTTTTGTGTTAATTCATATACATTGCCTTCTCATTATAAATGGGTTGATTTTGTCGAATTCCATCTTCACATCGTTATCATAAGATTATTTAGTAATATTAATGTCATCAAGCACCACCACACAAGGATAAATCATAAATAATCTTTGCAATTTGTGCTATATTTTGACTTCTTTCCTTAAAAAAATATAATAATTTTTTTTTATGCTTTAAATAATTTGTTTTATTAATTAAATATACATACTGCCTTTCTTATTGGTTCAATTCTTGGATTAATAATATATTTACCAACATATTATTCCATATTTCCTTTATGAATTTGTCTGATAGATCAAATGTGTGTGAAATTTATTGCTTCCATATCGAACTGTCAAAGTAAAAGTAACCTCACTTTTTGGTTAAAGGCGGCCATTTTCATGAGCGGCGCCTGGGCGGTGAGCGAAATTTAATGTCGGGGACGAGCGGCGAGCGGTGAGCGTCAAAAGTTGCCGCTCTGCCGCTCAGGCTTATCCTAGCCAGCAGCCACCCAAATACATTGAAACCAATACGTACAAAAAAGTTGAGCGAATTCGCTCTGCCGTCCTGCCGCTCTGACGCTCACCGCTCGTATCGTACCCGAGGCCTTACAGTACAACAGGTACATTTCTCTAAGGTGCATAAATTGATAGTAGAGCTAAGAGTGACCGGATAAAACTGTTTTGGTTGTTTTTATATAGGCCTACGATAATAAAAAATAATAAAACTGCTTTATTATTTATACTTTACTTCAAATTAAAATTAGGCATACAATGAAAATGAAAAGGGGGCGATAGGTGGTAGACAACCTCCAGAAAGGGGCGATGGGCCAAAAATGGTTGGGAACCACTGAAATAGTATATTCCTATAATGACAAGCCACAAGCTCTGAAGACGGTCTTAATCAAGTCCAAAGTGTCTCTTAATAAATGAAATATTTAATAGCTGCTATTCTTTTTATTTCCTCACCATATACCCTTTAAACAATTATTCTATTCTTATTTTGAAAATACATATATTTCGGACACATTCATTTATACCAATTGGTATCCAATTGATTAAAATAAATATTCATCGGACTGCGTGTGAACCGAACCTAAACCTCTTGGCTTTTAAGATTATCAAATAAAAATAATTTATTTTTTATTTTATTTTAATCGATTACTTTGGCCATTATGACTTAATAATAAAATACTACAAAATACCGACCGAAGATCTTAATTTTCTAAAATTTTTTTTCCATCTTGTGATGCAGGTTCAAGAGGAGGCTGCTCGCCAGCAAGCCCCTCAGCAAATGGGTGGATATGGAAAAGGAGGTCCTTCTGCTGCTGCAGTTGCGGCTGCTGCTGGACTTGCGGGGCAGCAACAGGGCCAAGTGATGCCTCCCCCACCTCATATGCAAAGGCCTTTAGGGCAATTGGGCCCTTCTGCCGCTTCTGCTGCTCCCCATCTTATGCCCATGGACCAATGGAATGCTAGGTATTTATTCTTATTTGTAATTTAATAATTCTCTGCTCATGTCAGCTTTAAAAATTATCAATGGAGGATTTTACTTGAAGATTATTAAAAGATTTAGGATAGACTTCAAAAAAGTGACTTTTTATAATAATAAGGGAAGGTGTATGCTTGTTTCTTGGCAATGAGAAAAATAACTTTTAGAGTGTTTTCTCCGAATATTTCGAAGGCATTTATTAGCACTTCTTCATCAGCGGCTCACTCTAATAATACCACATACAAGTTATAATTCCGGAGCGAAACGTTAGATTGGCAGGTCTATGCATTACAACCAGCTGTCTCGAGCAATAAGGCGTCAATGACGCGGGCGACATTGACATAGAGTGAGCCGCTGATGAAGAAGTGCTAATAAATGCCTTCGAAATATTCGGAGAAAACACTCTAAAAGTTATTTTTCTCATTGCCAAGAAACAAGCATACACCTTCCCTTATTTAAACAACTTGGCACGCCACATCCTCTCGCAAATCTTTTTATAATAATTATCAAAGCCTGTTAAACGACATTTTTTTTAGAAATTCAAGTTATTATAGTCATTTCAAAAATCTCAGCAGTCCTCTACACAATTTTAAAGTTTTCCACCAGAAAAACACACTTGATTTGCTTGAAAATCGCATGAAAAAGTCACGTCCACTAGCAAAACCTGTCAAAATTGCACGCACGGAGTACACTTTCAAAAACAGCCCACTTGCAATATCAGCTAAATCATTCGCCTCATTCAAATCATTCAACATCTTATATCGAAATAATATTTGGAAATAACACATTAATGTTTTTTGTAATTTTAATACTATATAATTATAATAATTCGGAAAGTAATTACCCTTTTGAAAGAAAAAAATAGTAAAAAAAATGTTTTTGCATTTTTATTTTTCAACATAGTTTCCGCCAATGTACAAACACTTGTTGCTATTTATTTTGCTTGGGACGGAATGTGAACCCTTGAACCCTAGCACAAGGAACTAATGCCTTGTGTCAAGGGCTAAATTTATGTAAATTGAAATTTTTATTAAAACAAGCTCTTAGTTCATCTAAAGAACTCTTCTCCGTATGATAAGCAGAAAGCATTTTATTATGAGTTTATATCAATGAATATTTGAAATGTAAGTAGAGTTTCTAAAATCCAAGTTGTACTATCTCTTCTTTTTTTTTCCTAGATACCCAATGAATACAAACAATTTACGTCCAGCAGCGCCACAGCAAGGCGGAAGCATGGTCTCTCTTGCACCGCCTCCACAACCTCCACAACAGCAACAACCTCAGCCTCAGCAGCAGCCCCAGCCTGGCCAATTGCCTCTCTCTTTGGGAGGCGGTCATATGGCAGTTGCTTCAGGGGCAGTTGGCATTCGACAACCTCCAGGACGACCTCAGCTCCAGAAACAAGCATTGCAACAACTTCTGCATACATTAAAATCTCCTAATACGCCCGAACATCAGCAACAAATTTTGCAGATCCTCAAAAGTAATCCCGAATTGATGGCGGCGTTCATTAAACAACGCCAAGTTTACCAAGCGCAGCAACAGCAACAATGTGGCGTTCCACCTAACCAAGCACAACAACAACAGCAACAAGTGCAACAACCACAGCAATTACAACATATGCTTAATCAACAACAGCAATTGCAGCAGCAGCAACAGCAGCAGCAGCAACAACAAGGGAGAATGCAGATGTCGCAAATGTCACAACACCAATGGTATGCGAAACAACAACAACTTTTGGCGATACGTCAACAGCAACAGCAGCAACAACAACAACAGCAACAAGGATTCCAACAACCGACTGCGCCTCCATACGGGCAAGCAGCTCAGCCTCGATTAGCCGGTTCGGTTCGACAACACATGAGCTATCTTCCAGGAGATCAGGGAGCATCTTACGTGCAGCAGGCATCAGCGCAACCTCAAAAGCCAACTCCGCCTCCTGTGCCCTCTCCGCAAGGAGTGAGTATGATGGGACCTCCGGGAATTTCAGTACAACAACAACTGATGCAATCGGTTCGCTCTCCCCCCTCCAATCCGATCGCCGCAACCCAACCCTTCGCCTCGTCCAGTACCTTCACCTCGGAACCAACCAGTACCTTCACCCAGGGGACCAGTTCCTTCTCCACATCATCATGATCCAATGGCAAATGAAATCATGCTATCTCAATTGGCCGTTGGACAAGCGGTTGCTGCAGCAGCTGTCGTCGGTGGAGTTTCTCCAGGTGGCGGAGCAGGAGGCGCAGGTGGTGGAGGTCCTAATAGTGCTAATAGTGCAAATAGTGCAAGTGGTAATCCGGGTAGTGCTAGTGGTGCCGGCGGAGGAGGTGGAGGTGCTGGTGGCGGAGGATCAGTACCACCACCACCTCCGCCACCACAACCCCATCATCCCTCACCAGCTGGACAAGATTCCACGGACCCAACTCCCATGACGCCGCAAGATAAATTATCGAAATTTGTAGAACAATTGTAGCCCACGGGCGTTCTGGGTACTTAAGGACGAATTGGGTGGGAAAAAGGGAAATGTGGGCCGCCAATCACTGCCGATTTTCGTATGAAAAAAAAGAAAAATTGAAAAAAAAAAAAAAGAAAATTTATCTAGAAAAAAAGTTAGAGTTTATCTAATCTTTTTAAAGGACACCATTTTTATTTATTTAATTTCGTTTTTATGGTGCCATTCTCTTGTTAAATATATATATGTATATATAATATATATTCCTAATTTAAACAGACATTGTATACATATATTATATATATACATATATTGAATTGAGTTGTTGATGTAAGGTGCGCGTTTTGTCATTTTGGTGCGGGCCCCGTCCTTTGAGCGATTTGGCTTTGTAAGGCTGTGTCTTAAAAAAGAACCTTAACGGAAGAAATTAATAATAATGACATTTCTAAAGAAAAAATAATCTGATAGAACAAAAAGCAATGTTTAAATCATCCCCCCCTCCCCCTCCTCATCATCGCCATCATCTTCATCATATAATAAATAAATAAAATATTAAAAATGATAAATTCGCATTGTATGACGAAAAAAAAGGATTTTATTATTAAATTTATTCTACAACTAAAGAAAAAAATATGTATATATATATATATATATATAGATATAGATATAAATATGATATATATATATATATATTTATATATACATATTTATGGGAAAAAATAATAAAAAACTTCTCCCAAAAGAATTGTGTAAATACATATATATATATATATACATATTTATATGTATGTATGTATATATTTAGATATATATATATTTAATATATATAGTGGAACTCATGTCTTAATTAAAAAATAAATTAAAAAAATAAAAAAAAAAAAAAATACAAGAGTTGTTAATATTATAAATAATATCACTTTCGTGAGTTTAATTAATTTAAAAAAAATAAAATAAATTATAAAATTGTAAAATAAATAAATAAATATAATCGACGGGAAAGATATTTACGTTAGGAAAAAAAATTCTAAAAAAAAAACAAATTAAATTAAAAAAAAAAAAAAGAAAAGAAAAAAAAAGCATCTATTATGTGTTCGTATTTTTATTTTTCAAATTTTTTTTTTAAATAAAAAAAAAAAAAAGTGAATTGTATAGATAGTTATTATAACAAAAAAAAAAAGAAAAAATTCTAGCTTTTTTTTTCGAATGGCGCTATCATTATATATATATATATATTATATTATATATATATAATAAGATTGAAAAAAAGACTTAGCTAGAGCAAATAAATAATCTCCTTGTACCTCGAAATCATGTGACTCATTTGTGCCGTGAATTGAGTGTGCAGGACAGACAGACAGACAGACAGGCATATAAAACTTCCTCCTCTCTTTTAAATAAATGAACACAAAAAAAAAAAAAAAAATTTCACCCCAAAACTTAATTTAAAATAAAATGTCAATAAAAATATCTATATATAAAAAAAAAAAGAATTTAGAAATCGATATATAAATAAATCTATATAAATATATACATATCCAAAAATGTATATATCTATATAATAATAATATATATATATATATAAAATATATATATATATATTTATAAAATGTATATGTATAAATATATACTCAGCGTTCCTAGTTGTTTGGGGGCGTAACGCAAACACAAGTCTCGATGCTGCGCCGAGACCCTATCATATTATTAAAGCAATCCTAACTTTAATTTCAAAAAAAAAGAAAAAAAAAAAACATTTCTCAATATAAACATTTATATAATAAAGTAAATAAAAAAAAAAAAAAAAAATAAAAAAATTAAGCCTACTTTTTTTAATAAAAAAAAAGAAAAAAAAAACAAATTTTTTTTATTCGTTGATGTTTATAAAAAAATTCATTCATTAAATCGTAATTATTTATTATCAAAACCACATTAATTTAAAATAATAGTTTTTTTTTTTTTAACTATATATTATATATATATTATCCTATTATTATTATAAATGTAAAGAAAGTAAAAAAAAAAAAATCCGCCTATATCCCTCCAAAAATCAAAAAAAAAAAAACAACTCTTGAAAGAATTGTTATTTCTTGGGTTTATCTTTTTATTTTCATCAGGTGTATAATCAACTCAATTTTTATTATATATTTAAAAACTTTTGTCTTTTTATTTATAATAATGTTAAATATTGTATAAAAGATCTCAATTTTTCTTATTTAATTTTTTTTTTTTTTTTTATTATTTTTACTTGATCGAAAAACTCATCTTTCTTTTTCTCTTCTCTTTTTCTCTCCTATTCTCATATATTAAATGTTATTAATATATTCAATTCTCTCATCGCTTACAATGGGAGTCTTCATTTACTTTTATAGAATGAATTTCAATCAAAAATCAATGCGAATTGTTCTTTTGAATGCCTCAAGTTACGAGAAAAAAATATTCCAAATTGTATATTAAGCCAATTCATCTTTAAGATCTCGTAACTTGAAGTGTTGGAAAGAATTGCATTTATTTTTGAAGTGCATTCACTCTGTGCAAGTGTCGATTGCCATTTGTTTGTAAAAAATTTTTTGTTTTTTCTATTTCTAATAATAAGTGGTTGTGATATATAACTCTCGAAACTTAATCTAATTCTTTATAAATTAAAAAAAAAAAAAGTCTTAACAGTATTTATTATTATTCATTTTTTATATTTATTTTAGATGATTAAAAAAAAAAAAAAATCTATATATTTTTTTTTGTCTTATTTCAAATTTTAAAGAAATTTTAATTTTTTTTTATATCCACTTGATATGTTTGCATATATATATATTTCTCTGTAAATAATATTAAATATTAAGTTTTTTTAGGGGATTGGCGGAGAGAAAGAGAGAAAAATTTCGAGATAACCAAAAAATTAAAATAGCATTTATACAAGCCTTAAGTATTTTTTGTTTTTGTTTTTCCTTTTATTTTTATTATTTCCATCAAAGTTTGTTTATAATTTTTTATTCTTCATAAGGAATTGAAATATGAACAAAAAATATTAATGGAATTTCCTATTTTTCTTTCTTTATTATTTTTCTTTCTATGGCGCATCTCTCTGGCCATTTTGAATTTATATTATTTTTTTTTTCGATCTTAATTTTAATTATTGTTCTGAGCGCATCTCTTGTCTCGTGTGTTCAGTGTTATAATATGTATATATATTATATATTAAGTGACGTATTTAATTTTATTTCCCCAAAAATTTATTATTTTTTATTTTTAAATTTTTTGTTTTATTTTATTTATTATTTTTTTTTTTTATACCCCTTTATTTCTTCCCTCTTTGAATTTTATTTTTTTCCCACAAACTTCAAATGAGCTTTAATTTTTTTTTTTTTTTATAAATATTTGGGTTTTGGATAGAAAAAAAAATATTGATATCCATAGTGAAAAAAAAAAATTTTATTTTAATCAATTCTAAAAAAAAAGCAAAAATTTTTGTTGTGATTGAGCACTACACAAAACTCTTAAGTTGTGCTTGTCACACCAAATATTTTGTGTCAGCCTGTATTTAGTGTACGAAAGTATCGGTGCGTTTCCACTCATTCATAACAAATAAATATTTTCTGAAGTAGAAGAGAGTAAAGTGATCTTCAAACAATTTCAAGGGCAAAATGAGAATATACATTTTAAAGAGCATCTAAAAAAATAATTGATTTAGGGCGGATTCGAGGCAACAAGTTGATTCAACAAGGCGCCTGGAAATTGACTGCCGTCTGAAGACTCGAGTTCACACGAGGCAACTTGCGTTATCAACTTCCAGAGTCAGTCAGTACTCAGTGCAATGTTGGAACGGCGAGGACGCAGGGCTTCTTGTGCTTGCTTTCATGCAAGAAAAGAGAAAACGGAAACTGTGGGTTCACCCTTTGATATAAAATCGGAAAACGGGTGCTTTATCGCGTACAAGATCGACAAATCGCCCTTTATCAATATATTTTTCATCCATGTTGTATGGAATCCGCTAGGCAACTAGTTGGCTATAGTACAGTCATGGGCGCATGGGCGTCCGGAGGGGGGCAACCCAGCACTTGCCCCCCCTAAAAAAAAAAAAATAAAAAAAAAAAAATAAAAAAAAAAAAAAAAAAAAAAAAAAAACTCAATAAAAATACACCTCCCCCCCGCCGGGATGTTTTAAATAATAAATGAATGAGAAAAATAATAATAATAAAAATAAATTTTTTTTTTTTTTTTTAATTTGGTTGGCCCCTCTCCCCCACACCCCATCCCCCCTCCCCCACCCCCCCCAAGCCATGGGCGTAACTAGAGAATTTGGCTGGGGGGGGGGACCATGGGATCAGCTACCTCCGGAGGGCCTGGAAAGCCCCATATTTTCTCAATTTTTCTGGGGGGAGGGCATGCCCCCTCGGCACCCCCTAGTTACGCCCATGCCTCTCGCTTCCCTAACGCGTTACGTAATATGTGGGCAACCCCTAAGGTATTTATTTAAAATTTATATAATATTAGTTTTATTTAATAAAAATTGGGAGTGCGGATTCCCTGGAGATTGCTAATAAAGAGAAATAATTAAAAAAAACTGAAAAAAAGATAAAAGGGAAAATTTCAGAGAAGAACGATGATCCTTTTTACTATCATTTGATTGGTTGAACGGATGGTTAGATTAAAGAAAAAATATATTCTTAATTATTCAATTTTAGTTCCATGTGAATATTCTCTAGGAAATTCTAAACTCATTACAAAAAATCCGATGCGAATTGGATGCGCCGTTCCCGAGTTAGAGACAGTTGAATTATCAATATTTTTATTCATTTCCAATGTAAATTATTTCCTGGCTCTTAAATTGACCAAAGGAGGGGAGGGTCGTGGCTGGCAGGCTCCCCCACCCCACCGCTCTGATTGTTGATGAGGAGAAATGCCGCCAGGCGCCCTCCCCCTTCCTCTCTTTTCTAAGAAATATTATTTCTCTTTTTAAAAATAATAATTTAATTAATCATATTTTTTTTTTGGACATTTGGAAGAATTATAAAAATTGAACGAGAAAAAAAAATTAATTAAGCAGTCAGAGAATATTGCCAAATAAATGATAGTTATATATTTAGTTAGATGTAAAATCTTTCAATTCTTCATTATCACATGGATGTTATATTTATTTGAACACAAGCGATATTTCGATCTTTTATTACTGTAGGGTAGTTAAATATCAAAGTGTAAAATTTAATTTAGATGAAATGATTTGAGTACTTCAAACAATTTTCACAAAATATTACTGATGTACTTTTTAAAAGGGCATCTAAATAATTGATTTATATGAATTTTAATCTAAAAAGTAAAAGATTTAAATTCTGTTACCATGGCAACCATTTCACACATCTTTCCTATGAAGTACAAGAGTACAAGTGGTCTTCAGAAGATTTCAACGGCAAAATGAGAATATACATTTTAAAGAGCATCTAAAAAATAATTGATTTATTAATTTTAAAAAAAAATCGTTATAGCGAATTTTGAGAAAATCGAAAAAAACTGAAAAGCTACATTAGTAAAGCACTAGTACTCTTTGGCTGATTTTGATTAAAAGCTTATTTCCACGCCTCAGGGGGGTGTCTAACTTAAATATAAAATTTCATCCTCCTAGCTCAATTCCTTCATGCTTAAAATTAAACACACATAGAGAATGTAAAAAAAAAAAAAAAAAAAAAAAAAAGAGGGGGGGGGGGCGTGAGATATTTATTTGGTTCCTAAAGGGGCCGTGACTCAAAAAGTTTAACAAGCACTGAACTAAAGGTCTAAAGGGATGTATTTTATTATTTAATATATTTATGAGAAATACCAACATCTCTTTGATTGAAGACAAAATATTTTGAAATTTTATTTTTTCCCAAAGGATTGAATCTTTTATAGATAAATATGCATTCTTTTATTCTTATAGTTAAATAAAGTTTCGAATAAAATTTTATAAAAGCATGAAAAGATGAAATCAATCAATTTGGCAATTATTTCAAATGATGGGAGAGCATCAATTTGTTTTTTCTAATTCGATCTGCGCCCAGAGTGCAGCCAGGGAGCCTCGCTTCACTCTCGTCTAGGCTTTTCTTCACGCGCACATTCGCTTTTCAAAAACTCGCTATATCTCTCTTATTTTTCGTTGGATTTGTGGAAAAATGCAAAACTGGTCTTTTCAATCAATTATAAAGCTATAGACATTTTTTTATTTAACTACGACCACATAAAATGGGGGTTTATTAATTGCCTTTTACATCTTCAAATTTCAACTGCCTCTTTCAATTTTCTAATTATCCTAATTTATTGTTTTTTAATTAAATAAACACATTTAGGCCTTGATATTGATTGAATAACTTAGTATATAAAATATTCAAGCAAAAATAATGACATTTTAGTCTCAAAACGTTCTGAAAATGATTAAAAATCGATTTTCCAAATGTATTTTGACATATTAATTAATTAAATTACATGTACAGTGAGGGACAATATTAAGTCCCACCCATCCGTTTTCTACTTGTGAATATATATACAAATCAAATTTTTAAGTATTAATTTTTAAAATTTTATATTTAAAATAAAATTTAATTCCCAAAAAAAAAATATTTTTCTCAAATCTCGGGGGGAGGGGAGGTAATTACCCCCTTGTATCCGCCCTTTATATAGGCCTATTTATTTAGTTTCTGATTTTCAATTCCTGGGAACTTATTTTACTTTAGAAAATATAACATTTTTGAGATGATTACGACGCTACGAATTTCGTTTTTCCGTATTATAAGTAAAGTAGTAGTAATCAGTGGTGTAATTGATCTTGAAATTTGTACTTAATTTAGAAAATATATTTTTTTAATGTATTTTGACTATAAGAGTATATATAACAAATTTAATTGATTGATTGTTAATATTTATATAATAATTATTAATTAATTAATATTCTTTCTCCATATTTTTTAATTTTATTTTTACTTTTTTAATACATTTTTGTATTAGAAATATGGTCTTTGTAACAGGAGAATAGAATAGTAAAGGAGTGTATTGGCGCCAAAAAAAAATAACCTCCTCTCTGTTTCTGATCTCCGGGTATTAATTTATCATATAAATTCAAATTATATTTTATATAGAAAGAGTAATTGAATAAAATATCTGATTTGTGCTGCACTCTTGTGGAAACTTTAAAAATTATACTTTTAATTCTAAAAGTCTCCACAGGGTCGCAGCACTAATCAGCCTGTGATATCCTCTTATTGGTGTGGTAAATTTCCAATGATTATTTATACCCGGAGATCAAAAACAGAGAGGAGGTTATTTTTTTAAAGTGAAACTTTTATTATATCCTCTCAAAATTTTTGGCTCTTCTATCAGCATGTCGCGTTACAAGCCGTGACGTCAAGAGCCGTGACGCTACAAATCATGACGTCACAATCCGTGGCGGCAAAAATAAGAAAGTTGAAATTTAATATATATAACGAATTATAAGAAAATAATTGTGAGATTTAATAATTCAATTTTTAAATTGATAAAATATAATTTTTAAAATAATTTAAAATATTCAAATCTTCAATCTATATATACTGTATAGATATAATCCGAGGGGGGGGGGGGGTGAAGCCCTTCTGGCTAGACGTGCCGCCCGCCGAAGGCTAATTAATAAATAAATATTGTTCTCAGTTTTTAACATGCGTCTATTGATTTCCCATTTTCCAATTATTAAGTTAAGATTAAAAACGCGATTTTAATACCCTTAATTCAATAATTTTCTGAAAATTTTCAGTTCAACGCCTACGATCCGAAAAAAGTTTCACTTGCATCGTGGTTTCATAAAACCACACAATGATTTTTTTTGGCGCCAACACACTCCTTTACTATTCTATTCTCCTGTTCACTCCTGTTACAAAGACCAGATATTTTTTATATTTTTTTATACAAATAAAAAATAAATTTATTAAAAAATAATATGAAGATTAAAAGATATATTAATAATTACATTCCATTGATTGAATATATATAATAAATACATTTATCATCGTCAAAAACATTTTTTTTCTAAATTAAAAAGAAGATTTCAAAGTTATTAGCCAAAATTCCCTAAACAAAATTTATCCAAATTTAGCCAAAATTTATATTCCACAAATCCTCTCTCGTTATAATGACAGATAAATAAAATTATAAGTTAGCATTAAAAATAAAAGGAAATTGATAATATAATTTAAAAAAAAAATGCAGGAGGTGGATTTGAACTCGCGGAGTTTGGAGAATGGAAAAAAATATAGATTGCTTGACGACGCATCGCATTAACCACCTGAGCCAAACTTCATCTAATTATAAAAGGGAAAAATAAGCCATATTAGAAACATAAAATAAAAGAAGTATTAAAAAATTTTAATATTCCACATATGATATATCATTTTTCATTACTTTTTATGCGGATTAATAATTTATAATCAAAATATCAATAGGATGCATAGTTTTCAAATAATTCAATGGACAAACGTCAGATTGTTTATGCCTTAATGTAAATAAACCAAAAACTCTTTCGAACATATGATACATGTCATTAATTCTTGAATTCCCCCTGATTCCAGAAAACTAAAGCCCTTTTAATTATATGATCTAATTTGGGAGTTATTGGCGATCAAAGTTAAGCCAATTTTCGACCTTAATGACATCGACACTCTTGATTCTATATTATCGAAAAAGCTTATTTAGGATTGTCTGATTAAAACCAAATTTTTACCAGAGATTTATAATTAAAAAATGAGTTTTTTTCTAAAGTTTCATTGAGATTGGTAAAGAAATAAATAAAATATTGACTATTTTGTAAATTGAGTTTTAGAATTCGGGATCCCGGATGGAAGCCTAGAGCCGGTTCATAGATCGCTCTCTTTACCCATCCGGGATTCCGAATTCTAAAATTCAATTTACAAAATAGTCAATATTTTATTTATTTCTTCACCAATCTCAATGAAACTTTAGAAAAAAAACTCATCTTTTAATTATAAATCTCTGGTAAAAATTTGGTTTTAATCAGACAATGCTAAATAAGCTTTTTCGATAATATAGAAAATTGAGTCTCGATGTCATTAAGGTCGAAAATGGTCTTATATTTTCGACCTTAATGACATCAACTTTGATCGCCATTAACTCCCAAATTAGATCATATAATTAAAAGGGCTTTAGTTCTCTGGAATCAGGGGAAATTCAAGAATTAATGACATGTATCATATGTTATATAGAGTTTTTGGTTTAATTACATCAAGGCATAAACAATCTGACGTTTGTCCATTGAATTATTTGAAAACTATGCATCCTATTGATATTTTGGTTATAAATTATTAATCCGCATAAAAA
The DNA here is from genome assembly GCA_023213315.1 of Euborellia annulipes. Classification (NCBI taxonomy): domain Eukaryota; kingdom Metazoa; phylum Arthropoda; class Insecta; order Dermaptera; family Anisolabididae; genus Euborellia; species Euborellia annulipes. Next base: position 90,998 of record JAKCPI010018294.1, read on the forward strand.
GTAATGAAAAATGATATATCATATGTGGAATATTAAAATTTTTTTAATACTTCTTTTATTTTATGTTTCTAATATGGCTTATTTTTCCCTTTTATAATTAGATAAAGTTTGGCTCAGGTGGTTAATTCGTCGTCAAGCAATCTATATTTTTGCAATCTATATTTTTTTCCATTCCCACGTAACCAAACTTCGCGAGTTCAAATCCACCTTCTGCACTTTTTTTTTTTATTTTAAAATTTTTTATACCTCATGTGAGGGGGGTGGGGGCTGTGAAAATCACCTAGCACGGAGGCGACAACCAAGTGTCGTTCTTTTTAATTTTAAAAGTAGATAAAATAAAAAAAAAATATTGTTTGGCTGACAAAATGAAAATAGGACAATTATATAGTAGAGATTGAAGTTTAATTGGCATTCCTGGGGTCCGAACCCGCGACGTTTGGTATAGAAGGTAGACACGCTACCAACTACACAAAGCCCGGGGGTCATTATTATCATAGAAAGGAATGAGGCAACGCAACAATAGGATTTATTTCACGGCGACTTCGAGTGGATTTAATATCATAGGTAATTTTTTTTTGTTATTAAAAAAGTTAAAAAAAAAAAAAACATGATTTATTCTTCTATATTTTTATACGAAACACATGTTACAATTACATTTACATGAAATAAAAAATGTTTTTATTCTTTGAATAATGAATACAACATAATTTTTTATTCACATTATCAAATGCATTATAAATTCTCGTCTCTTTTTTTATTTTTTTTTTTAATCAGAGTAAATACCCTCCTGTTTATATTATTTATATATACATTTTTTAATTCTAACAATGAATCACAAAGGATATTTTAAGGCCCTCTTGGTAAAAACGACAGCCGAGTGTCATCTAAGTGAGGCCCAAAGCAGAACCAGTTCAATTCTTTTGAAATTAAACACACGGGGCGGGGAAAGGTGAAAGTTTTTTTATTTCCTTTAAAGAAGGAAACAAAAAAATCAAAGGAAGGCGAGAAGTTTAAAAATTAAAGTTAAAGAGATATTTAATTATATTAAATAAAAAAGAAATTAAAAAAAAAAAAAAAAAAATAATAAGACGAATATATAAATGGAGAATATAGATAGATTATATATACATACTAATGTATTTTTTAAATTTACTCAAGTTTCCTAAAACAAATTATGAGGAAACTTTTTTTTTCTTTTAACTATTAAAAAAATTAATTAAATAGAGTAATAGCGGAAGAAATTTTGAAATTTTTATCTTCCTTTTAAAGGAAATCAAAATGGTTTAACAAAATTTGGTTTTAATAAAATAATAAAATTAAATATTAAATTGTAAAATAAACTTGGAGAAATGAGCCAGGGAAAACAAATTTTTCTTTTTTTGTTAGAAATGTCCACTGATTTGTGCACAGAGCAGTTTCGGGCCATCATCAGGGCTAAAATTCAAAAAAAAAAACAATGAAATGCAAGACAATCAAGGGAACATTTTTCTTTTTATCCCACTCGGTATTTTGTCATTATCGCTTTAACATTATACGGTGCCGGTGGTAAAATGCCCCCCCCCCCCTCTGCTGTTTCTGTGCACAAATCAGTAGGCATTTCTAATAAAAAAAAATCCTGAAAAGAAAAATTTGTTTTCCCAGGCTATTTTCTCCAAGTAACTTCCAAATATACCATTGAATATTTTACACAACTTGGACTGTTTCAATAAAATTAAAATTCTTTTTATTTATAGTCCAAAAGCAGAGTTTTTTTTCGGATTTAGAAGATTTTCTTTGAATTTATTTTTTTTAATACTCGTATTCATAACAAGGGCGGATACAAGGCGGTGGGGTAAAGGGGGTAATTCCCCCCCCCCCCCAGATTTGAAATAAAAAAAAAATTTATTTTGAATGTAAAATTTTAAAAATTAATACTTAAAAATTTGATTTGTATTTATATTCTGGCCAACAAGTACAGAATGCGCCTTTAAATTACCGAAATTAAGGAAAAATAGTGTGCTGTGCGACGAGTCACGCCAGATTACCCCCCCCCCCCCAAGAAACACCTCTGGATCCGCCCTTGATTCATAGTCTTTCCTTGAGGAAGAAGGAATCCTTATATCTATACATTTATTTAGGTATAAGGATTCCTTATTCCTCAAGCCATGGCTATGATTACGGGTATAAGTCTCCGGATGATAAAGGACAATAAATAACCGTTTAGTTCAGGGCAGACCAAAAGAAGCAATGCCAAGCACGGCGAAATCTCGGGTGGGTGACCCCGAGGAATCAGAGTGTTGAACGTCCCTCGATAGCCACCCGGTATACATAAATTAAATATATAGTATAAAATTGTAGAACCCTCAGTAGCCGAGAAGGTATGTAAAAAAATAAATAGCTTCTGTTGCGCACTGCGTAAAATAAAGAGCATGATGATTTCAACCCCCCCCCCCCCCCCCCGAAATTGAGAAATTCAATTTTAATAAAACATATTTTAATTATTTATAAAAAGAAATTTTGCTATATATTAAAAATATTACACTTAATATAAATTAAATTTCTTGATTTCTCTACTGCCCTGAACTAAACGCATATTCCAGTGAGTTGACTTGGAAATAAATATTCAGGCTGTTTCTTTTCTTATCCAATTCAAAAGGTGCAATTAAATCTCCAATTCAATATTAAAAGCATATAATTTATACAAAATTCACAAAAGAAAAATTCAAAAACTGATATTTAGCAATATTCTGCAATTGGACTATTATTAAAAAGTTTTTACACTCTGCTAAAATTGGCATTTTTTTTTCTTTAAAACATTTAAATTGTTATGTATTATTATCTAAACTCTCTATGAGAATATCAAACCATTTATTTGTATTATTATTATTATTATTATTATTATTATTAAAACACATAACTAAACGCCTTGCCGTAATAAATAAAGAGAACCAGGTTACAATAGAATTACATACTTTTTTTTGTTTGTTTGATTTAAAGCTACTTTAAATAATAATAATAAATTTATTCGTTGTTTAAAGGACAGAGAGGCAGAAATGGACCCCGCATAGCCAAGAAATGCTTAATTAAGGCTCGGGCTCATCGCACTGCAAAATCTGCGCAAGGTCTCGAAAATTCAAAGCTTCTGTTTCGAACAACTCCGAACAACTTGATTACCCGGTGGCTGTTCGGATATGGAGAAGAAACCAGCCTTTATTTCTCTCAAACGCAATATTTCGGACCCCGTATGATTTACATCCTCAACAATGTTTAAATGAATATAAAATTATTTGTAGCAGTTAGGTTTATTTTTGTTCATCTCTCTTAATATTCATTCAGAGGTTGGATCTCGTATGAACTCCGAAATATTTTTTCTCTTCCGTTCATTTGAAAATGATGTCCAAACATAAATGAATGGATAAATGCAACGCCCGCTTAAAATTCATCAAAAAAGGCAGAATGGAAGTAGCCCCCAGATCTTACAAGTTGTCACATGTAAATATTTAATTAACATAGAAAAATCGCCATTACATAGATATATAGTCTTTGGCCGCGTTCAGTGAACTCAACTGTTGAGTAATCGGCTCAGCAAATGGTCGTGGGTGAATTGAGGTGAAAATTTGGATAAATAACCTTAAAACTTGATATTCTTTATTTATTATGAATAATAATAGGATAATTATTTATTCATTGTTTATTTGTGTTTCTAATTTAATGTCTATTGCCAACGTATGAAATTTTTAATAATTAATAAAGAGAATAAAAAAAAATAAATAAAGATCCCCTCATGGTTAACCTTCTTACTGAGATTGTTAAATATTTTTGATGAGACAAATTACGAGAGCTCCGAGTGAGAAGCGTCCAGAGCAACCCTCAACTGTTGAGTGTGCTGAACGACCCCGTTAACATAATAAGTTAGAAGTCTATATAGCCAAAGATGGCGAAAAAAAAGAATTAACTATTTACATATTACATAGATAGATGATGGTGATATAAAATGTAGTAATAAATCTGGGTAGAGACGCTGCGTCCATTCGCTAATCTGAGTCAATCAACATCCTCATCTGCTCCAAGTGAACAACCAAAGCATGTCAGAGATAGTTTTCCCCAACTCTTTGCCCACAACACCACGCTATCCAAAGCTCCTTAGGTCGACATACACATTTCTACTTTTCTATACCACCGTAAAAAATGAATTTTTTGATTGAAATTTAAATAAACTTTTATATATACTAGCAGAGCCTTTCCCACCCTGGACCCTCTCCTGTTGGCTAGAGGCCGAATGTGGCGGACTTTTGCCTTTTCTTAATCCCGTGCAAATAGAGAGCCACAAGCATACTTGGGACCACTGGCGGTCTCTTGACTTTCACCCCCTAACTTTTAACAGCATTTTTTTATTCACATACATATCTGGCTCATTAAGAAATATTAATAATATTTGCTTAAATTCTCCCAATGCTTTCAATTTGGGGATTTATCATCCCGACGGATTTAACTGAAAGCTCGCTAATGCCCTAGTTAAGGGTGCAAAACTTCATTACAAATTTCACCGGGAAGTTGTTCAAACAGAGCGTGACAGACAGCGAATTATATATATATAGATAGATATGACAAAAACCAGCATTTGCGTTTTTTTTATTCCAATGCGGCCAAATTTATTTATTTATTTATTCCAAGCCCTTTCTCAAGCCCAGCGAACGTTGAGACGCAAGTAGTGCACCAAGGGTTCTGTGACGGGGAGAATCGCGAATTGAAAAGCTGAGTTTTTTTTTTTTGTGAAGGCAGCACAACATAATTTCCATGCGAATTGAGAGAGTTCCGTGGCCTACGCGACTCGACTCTTGAAAAATCAACGAGTATCACGCAGAACTATGCTGCCCTGAGTCTCAAATGTGCGCCAGGACTTACAAGGGGAGTGCACGGATCTCCTTTTTTTACGTGCGGTACTTAATGAAAAACAAATTCTGATAAAGCGAGAGAATGCGCTTCTCAACCATTCGTAAAAAAAAAATGTTCAATGAATAGTAATATATTTCTCGTATAATATTAAATATTTCCTTATAATATACAAGTGGTAAATCCCGCCGAAGGCTACGCCCCCTGGGCCCCCTTGCTCGTCTTCGGCGAGCAATTGCAAAATTTTAAAGTTTTAAATTTCCCTCTCTAACTCCACTTCCTTTTTCTCTGACCAATTAGCGCCTTGACAGGAACATACACACTACTCACAGAAAGTGCTTTATATATACGAATTATTTTTGACAGAAAGCCTTCTAATTTTCTTTAAATATATGGAGCAACATGTTAAAAAATTAAATGGCAAACTTTTTATTTATTTATTAATATTAAAAAATATTCCTAGAAACAAAAAAAAAACTAGTATTAGAGTGAGGTCGATAGCTGAGTAGATCCTGTAGTAAGGAAGAAAGAAAAGAGCGATTGGAGCTAGGTTTATTTTGTTTAATAATCGCTTCAAGCCGACGTTTCGGTCAGATATACGACCATCATCAGGGCTGACATTTTGAGGAATTTTGTTGACACGCTTCAGTCCTGATGATGGTCGTATATCTGACCGAAACGTCGGCTTGAAGCGATTATTAAACGAAATAAACCTAGCTGCAATCGCTCTTTTCTTTCTTCCTTACTACAAAAAAAAAAACTAGTTTAACACGACAAGAGATCTTGCGTTTACAAAATATGAATGCTACCAATCTAGCCTCCGAGGCCTATCGAAATGTGATTGTTAACAACATGCTGGCAAATCTTTTTTTTAGATGAACGATTAAGAAGCGCATTCTCTCGCTTTAACAGAATTTGTTTTTCATTAAGTACTACACATTAAAAAGATTTTCGTTCAAAACCGTGAGGGGAAGGCCATGCACTCCCCTTGTTAGAGCGACTAAAAATAAGATGATTTTATCATACATAGATATTAGAATGCACCCTTTTTTGTTTACTTTTTATTATGCCCATGTGGAAGTCTATTCAATTATTTGCATTTTCATTTTTTTTTTTTAAACAAATTACATAATGAATAAATTATAATAGTGAGATATGTTTCAATTACATAAAAAAAAAAGAAATATTTTCATATTAAATTGGCCCCCAATTTTATATATATAATATAAAAGTGATAATAATAATATTAATAATAATAACAGAGGAATATTTTTGTTCTTATATCATATTTATGATAATTATACATCATGGTATTAACTCTAAATATATACATCTAAGAAATGTATAAAGCGCTCTTATTAAGGCTGAGGACCATGTAATCCCTCCCTTCCCTTCAAAAAAAAATCCAGTCTTATATTTATTTTTTAATATATATATATATATGTGTGTATATATACATACATATCTGTATATATTTAGTATATAAAGTCCATTTTTTTCACATATAAAGAGTTCATTTTCTTATGAATAAAATAGGCTTTATATTTACATGGAATTTATTTATTTATTTTTTTTAATAAGCAAATTTGAGCCACATATTTTAAATTAATTGACTAAAAATTGGGCAGTAGAGAATATATATATATAAATCCATCATCATTTTTATTTTTATATATATATATGTGTGTGTGAAATAATCATATATGGACAGTAAAGATGTTTTTTTTTTTGTTTATTATTAATAATTGGATAGCTTCTGGGGCCTTAAGATGAGAGAAAAGAGAGAGAGAGGAGTTGGGAGAATAGGTGAAAAGGGAATAGGAAGAAAGAAGGAATGGATGTGAAGAAGAAGAAGAAGAAGGCAGAAGGCAAGTCTCGAATTTCGATCGAATGCTCAGAGGGCGAAGGCCCAGAGGTCTTCGGGATGCACGGCGGCGGCAGCTGCAGACGCGTGGCCGGACCTGGGACACACACATTGCAGGCGTTTATTTCATTTTATATTTTTTTTTTTAATTAAAAAAAAAAAAGGCCGCCGCCGAGGAAAACATTTTCTGGGCTGGCAGTTTTCTTTTTTTTTTACAAAGGAGGGGTTAAGAATGGTGAAAATGCCCTTGGAACATATTTATGATACATGGGGATTTGTAGGCTAATAAAATAATAAGATGTGAAAGTTTCAGATCGCTTCTCAAATGGTTTTTGAGAAAAACCAAAATATGTTAAAATCAGAAAAACATTTTTTTTCAGGAACGGCTGAATCGATTGATTTGAATTTTTGATATGTTTTGGGGGCTGATGGTCCTTCTAGGGAAAAAATCAAGACCTATATCGGATCATGACATCCTTGAAAAAATGGCGTTTTTTGTTTAATTTTAATTTTTAACCATGATACAATTTTGGCACAAAAATGAAACAATTTTTTTGAAATCCTCATTCAATTTCCTGTAAGTTCATAAGTTCATAAATTCATAAAAAAGGTACGCCATAGTAGAAAAAAATAAAAACCATTTATTACTCAAATATTAACTTTATATGTTTTGTGCTTTAATTTTGTTTTTTATTGCTTAAGCTTACACATATATTTTCATTTTATTCAAAATAACCAGTTTATATTCATAACATCAACATTTTTTGCCTAAATCAAAAGTTAAAATTTTTAAATATCTACAATCATTAACTATAATGCTATAAGATAGAAACAGTTTTTGATTAATGAATAATAAAAATAAAAACTAATATCAAAAAGATAAATCTTTCAACAATAAAAAATGCAGAATCACGTTTAATCAGTCTTCGTCACTGTCTTCTTCAATCACAGTTGAAACGTTGTCTTTATCAAATAATTTGCTCAATGTTTCAGCGGCCTCAGAATTTTTGTCAAATATCTTCCGTATGACAAATAATAAACAATGGCAGCAACGTGAGAGCAACATCCAATTGTTCTAAGACCATTCGCACACTCACAGCTATGTCTTAGTACGCCTTTAGGTCCATTACATTTTTTTATATTTAATAAAACATCTATAACTTTGTTATTAATATGGCGAGAGTGTACTTGAGCTTTAAGTATGTTAGTATGGTCTTTTACATATTGGATAGTAATTTCAGGGGCGTATATAGAAATATTTTTAGGGGGGGCCTGAACTCAAAAATTTTTCTGCTAAAAATTTTTTTTTTAAGAAATAAATTTTTTTTCACACGAAATTTTTTGCGGAACATTTTTTCTTTTGCGGAACCAAAGTTTTCCATCCTGGAAAAATTTGTTGCGCTATGTCTGTATATCCCTATATATGTATATGTGTTTGGGAAATTTCGGGGGAGGGGTCCGCCCCCCCCCCCCTTATATACGCCCCTGAGTAATTTATATAGTAGATTTATCTTTTTGATATTAGTTTTTATTTTTATTATTCATTAATCAAAAACTGTTTCTATCTTATAGCATTATAGTTAATGATTGTAGATATTTAAAAATTTTAACTTTTGATTTAGGCAAAAAATGTTGATGTTATGAATATAAACTGGTTATTTTGAATAAAATGAAAATATATGTGTAAGCTTAAGCAATAAAAAACAAGATTAAAGCACAAAACATATAAAGTTAATATTTGAGTAATAAATGGTTTTTATTTTTTTCTCTATGGCGTACCTTTTTTTATGAATTTATGAACTTATGAACTTACAGGAAATTGAATGAGGATTTCAAAAAATTGTTTCATTTTTGTGCCAAAATTGTATCATGGTTAAAAATTAAAATTAAACAAAAAACGCCATTTTTTTCAAGGATGTCATGATCCGATATAGGTCTTGATTTTTTCCCTAGAAGGTACCATCAGCCCCCAAAACATATCAAAAATTCAAATCAATCGATTCAGCGTTCCTGAGAAAAAATGTTTTTCTGATTTTTACATATTTTGGTTTTTCTCAAAAACCATTTGAGATAGCGATCTGAAACTTTCAGCATCTTATTATTTTATTAGTACCTACAAATCCCCTATGTATCATTGAAATATGTTCCAAGGGCATTTTCACCATTCTTATACCCCTAGGGCCTTTGTAGAATATTTTTGTAAACCCATGAATGAAAAATTTAAATAAAATAAGATAATTTATTTTTATATCATTTTCAGCACATTAATTTATATGATAATTAGAGCCCGGATGTTGATGCACAATCAAACCTTAAAATATGCATGCATTAATGCACTATGAAATGACCAAATATGCACAATGAAGGAAAAAATCAGTACAAATATGCTCTATCACAAATTGAGTCCCATTTTATTTTTATAACAAGCAATTTCTCTAAATTTTCTTCGATTAAGGACATGCGTTTATCTGAGAAGACGTTCTTGAACGCAGAAAGTGATCTTTCAAGTGACAGGCGCAAACTTGAAAGAAGAAATCGGACTGGCTCGGACAAATTGAGGTTGAAATGTTCATCTTTTACATTTCCACCCCCCGTAAATCCCCAAAGTTAGAGAATAATTTTTAATGAAAAACATATAACCAAGTATTTATTCATTTAAATAAGCGAAAAATGTAAAAAAGTACGCCTAGTAGGGCATGTTGAGCGTAAATCGACGGATCCGTGGTGCAACTTCCGGCGGTACCTACATTTTTCGCTTTTTTTTTTTAATTTAAAATAATAAATACTTGGTTATATGTTTTTCATAATTACTTCATGGACCAACACATGATATATATATAATTCTTTATTTATAATTTTTTAATTTTTGCCACATAAATTGGACTTTAAAACCAATTACACAAAAATATTCAAAACATGCTTTGTTTTTTAAAACAAGTTAAAATATGCTTGGAAAAATAAGGTTGTTTTGGTTCAAAATTGTCAAAACATGCATTGTGCATGAAATTTGTTCAAAAAAAGCCAAATTCTCTGAGCAAAGGTTATTTCGAATCAAATACTCCTGAAGTGGTTAAGTGCAAAGTTTCAAGAACCTATTCAGCTTCTATACAAGTATGCATTTGCATCATCCGGGCTCTAATGATAATGAATGATTCGATGTTGTTAATTTGGGGGGGGGAAATATAAACAATGACCAAAAGTATAAATGAAGTCATCCAATTGATTACACAAATATCTTTGTTTTCAGTCAAATCGAGAAATCCTAATGCGAGGCACTCGCGGGATTCGAACTCACATTCTCCAGATCCTCCTACGTCCTGCCACGAGTTTAAGAAATTAAATTGTAGTATGCAAGTAATTAATTCTCAAATTCAATCTTTTGAACTCGAGTTCTTAAACCAAACTTGAAATGGTCAAGGCCAAGATGCGCACTAACAATATCGCAATAACTTTACATTATTCAACTTCATACATATATGTTGAAGCAGGAATTTGAAGTTGAGACTCTATGTATTTACCAAATTTGGCAGCCAACTCTTAATTTCCTGCTTCAACCACCTCCTTGTCATCCATCTCTTTTAAAACACCTGCTATAAGAAGAGACTCCTTGGCGAATGTAAATTCGACTCACGCGAATGCCTCACACTTTTCATTCATCGCCTTTTAAATTCTCTTTTTTCCTCTCACAGTCAGTGTTAAATTTATTCAAATTAGAATTATTTAATTTGGACATTTCTCCATTACAAAAATAAAATTATTCTTATTTTAGGTAATATAGGCCTTATAATTAGGAAATAATCATTTCTTCAGAATTATTTATTTTCTTTTGAGGCAGAAATCTTTGGAGTAAAACGAAAAATCAAGAGCAGCAAATTCGTTAATATTTCTCCCCCCCCCAGCTCTCCTAATGTTGCTAGAGTCGTTAAATGCGCCTCTGCTTTTTTAAAACATATAATATTTCAAATCTTTCTGAAGAATAGATTTCTTAATCTGCATCTTTGATTTCTCCTTCCTATGGGACTTGAACCACGACTTGATATTTTAGAATAAATTATAAGCATAAAATGAAAGTAAGAAAAGATGGCAGCCAGACAAAAATTTAATCAATCTTTATCCAATTTTATTTTGATTGCCGACGTTTCGGACGCAAATCGCGCCGGAGGTAGTTAATAAAATACAAATGGGCGTGAAGAAACCAACAAATATTTAATGCGAAAGGCGTCGATGAGTGCTATCAAATATATACAGTAAAAAACTATGCATCACACCCATGAATTGTGTTTTTATATTGTTAATAAACAAAATACGTCCATCTGTATTTTATTAACTACCGATTGTCCTGAGGAAGAGTGCGACTTGCGTCCGAAACGTCGGCAATCTAAATAAAATTGGAAAAAGATTGATTAAATTTTTGTCTGATTTCTTTCCTGGCTGCCATCCTACTCAGTGGCGTAACGTTTTTAGCTGCCCCCCCCCCCCCGCAACCTTTATTTCTTTATTATTAGACCTTACAAAAAATATTTTTAAAATACAGTATATCCCTGAACCCTGAGGCCCCGGGCCCTTTCAAAGATAAATTTTCATTAATCTTTTTTTTGTATCTAAATTTTTCCGTTTTTACCGCAGCCCTGAGGAGATACAGTTTTTTAGCCCGGCCCGGCCCGGCCCGTGGGCTCCCCGCATCGCGGGGGCGTACCCCGCGTTACGCCACTGATCCTACTCATATTTGTCAATATTACAACCATCACCTGACTATTATTAAAAATATATATATATATATATTATAAATATAGTCTAAAAGTGTCAATGAAGAAGTTTGGGCAACAAATATTTTATTTAAGTTAAAAGAACAAGAGCAACAACAACAACAACAACACAGAGTTGTTTATTGTACAAGTAGAAAAACATCCAAACTCCGACCATCTCCAAAATCAATTTTCATACGGACATAATTATTTCTGTCATATTTACTAAAACTATCAGACAAGTCTGCTACTAAATTTTCTTTTCTTTTTCTTCGGTCTTAATAACAAACACAAACTCATTTGGCTTCTGCGAAATCCTTTTACTTCTCGTATTTTAAAACTGAAGCAACTGCATAGTACGCGATTCAATTCTTTTAATCGTCTTGATTATAATGTTGCTAGTGAGCGGAGGGCTTAAGAGACACTAAGAAGAAATTCAAATTTGGAGGGAGTCGGCCCTGGATTAAATTTTAGCAAATTCCTCTTTCAAATCCCCCTCTGGAGGAGAGGAGAGATTAAACGCCCCCCCCCCCTCCCCCCTGTCTTGGGATTCAACTTTATTAACAAATTAAAACTTTTAAAGTGAAAAACTCACCGGCACACTTGATTATTTAAGCATTAAGATTGTCACTTTCTCTGAGGGTTTTATTTCAGTTTTTCCCTTCCCCCTCCAACCCTTATCAATTTACCGTTCGACCCCACCTATTTATAAAATAAAGAATTGTTAAAAGGGGTAACCTCCCCCTTCCCATTCAATCCTTTTGACTTGGGGAGAAATTTTGTTAATTCATTGCCTAGGTATTGATTTTTATTTCTCTCTGTTAAGATTCCAAGAGGGGATCAAATCCCCCCCCCCTCCCCACCTCATTGACCTTACAATAGGCGCACAGGTCACTCGATCTTAATTTTCCAGTCTTTAATGCATGCTTAATCAATCGTAAAAAATAATAAATAAAAGAGCCGCGGAAGTATTTAAAAATAAAATGAAGACATTTTTCTGCTTATTTATTACCATTTTTTTTTTTTAATAGTTGAACCGGAGAGAAATTAAAAATTTTATATCTAGGAACTTCAGACAAAGGAGTCGAGAAGCGACGTTGGGATTTGCTTCGAAGTTCGAGGCTTCAAAGGAAAGATTTTCCCTATTTAGATTTTGTGATTATGTAAACCCGACTACAAGTTACCGGAACTAATAATGGAAGGATTTCTATTGAATTCGCAATTCAACGAATATTTATTTGCTTTCGTTAACAAAATTCCTAAAAATTTTGAGATGTGACCGGGCAGGGAGGGACCTGGGAGCGTGGGACAGCCCGATAATTATAATTTTGTAAATAATATAAAAATATTAAAAAAAAAAAAATAAAAAATTGGACAAGGTGAACTTTTAAGGAATTTCACAAGAAAAAATTTAGGATGCGGGGGGGATTTAGTAAAAAAAAGTTAAGATATATAAATAATATTTTTATTTTTAAACTTAAACAAAAAAAAAAAAAATATGAGATGATTTACTAAATTTTGAGTTTGCTTCTCTTGTGTTTAATATAATAATAGTATTAATAATAACAATGATAGTAATAAAAATATTAAAGTTCACAAATATTTTGGCATCACATAAACTTCACTAATTGTCTCCATTGAGAAACTAAAAAAATAAATTAATAGTTCCACGGCTCTTTTGAGCAAAATTATTATTTTTAAAAAATGTTTTGTTTTGTTTTTTTCCCAGGAAATTTAGTTTTTAGCTATACTCGCATGTAACAACTTCTTCTTCAACAAATTTATTTTCTCATGTACTGATTGTTTTTTAGTGTTTTGTGGTGTTTTAATATTGTCTACATTCAAGGCGTTATTCAATGTCGAATTCCTAGATTAAGGGCAAATAAAAAAAAAATCTTCAAAATATAGAATAAAAAAAAAAAGAGTTATCCCAAAATGATAAGATATGCATCAAAAAAATGATTAAATCATAAAATATCATTTAGGATAAAATAAAAAAAAAAAGAGAAAGTAAAAATGAAGAATAATTTATTATACACAAAAAACAGACCCTGGAGCAGAGAGTTAAGAAAAGGAGTTAAAATTCGCGTCGTTTGGCAGCCAAAGGAGAAATCTTATGTTTTGCGGAAGCCAATCCTGATTTAATCCGGAGGGCCGATGTACTGTCACACAAAGCAATGCATACAAACAAACAAACACACACATACACAGAGAGAGAGAGAGAGGTAAAAAGGAAAAAAAGAAGGGGCTCAGAAGGAGTCGCAAATGAAAGAGAGAGACATTGATTAAAGAAAGAAAGAGAGAGAATTTAGGAAGCCGCCCCTTTAATGTCTTTTTTACGCCACATCGAGTTTTTTTTTTTAATATTACATTATTTTATAAAACGGATGCGCTATTTTAGCATCGAGCATAATGAATAAATCAATTGGGGAAATTAAAATTTAAGAATATATGATTAAAAAAAAAAAACAAAGGATTTTTGAGAAAAAATATTCGTTGATTAATTGGAAATTAAAAATAATTAAATAATTATTTTGTAAAAAAAACCAAATGATGTTGGTTCTTACAAAATAATTTCTCAGTCATTTGTTTTCAATATTGCACTTTTTTTTGTATTATCATTTGACAAAATTAAATATCACATAAATTTTAAATTACCCTGTTAAAAAGAACGAATCGTGTTTTAAGGGGCTTAAGGAGGCAAAGCTGTTCGCATGTTTTTGCCGATAAGATGGCGTTAGAGGTCTTAAAAATTTAGCCAAAAATCCCAACTATTACGTGAATTTGCCAACAGATGGCAGGGCTATATTTAATCTCATGTATTTGTTTAATTTTCGTTGATCTTTTAATAATGAATAGTTTAGAAATATTATTATATATTATATATAATTATAATAGCGTCAAAATATAGATAGGCTTATAAGTGAACTGATAATGCCGGCTGTTAGACAAGCTTGCCATCTTTTGCAAGAGTGCTCAACTATTTGGCCGTTAATTTTTAAATAAATACGAAATTTATTTGTGGCTTCGTCCCCACTTTATTTAATTAATGGATATTAATGATTTTTACATTTTTAGATTTAAAAAAAAATTACAATAGAACGTTTTTTGCATTTTCTATAAATATAAAAAAATATTTTTTTAAATTAATCGTAATTAAAAAAAAAAGCATTCTATTATGTAAAATGCTTACGAATTAAAAAAAAATACTTTAAAATACCTCAGTAATTAAAGATTCAATGTGCCCTCCTCAAGCCCCTTAATAAAAAAAAAAGCGAATACAAATGGTTGCATGTGACTATGGTCATCTTAGGACCGTATCCATTCATTCGACCAAAAAAAAAAAAACTAAATGCAAATTTTACAAGAAATGGAATGATAGAATAAATTTTCATTATGACTCGATGATAAAATAACGCTTCACTAATAAAAAAAAAATTTTTACATAGAAAGGATAAAAATCTTACGATACATATTACAAAAAACATATTAATGAATATTTTTGACAAACTATTTTTTTTTTTTTCTTAATAATAGTTTTGTCCTAAGAATTCAAATTATATATATATATCTATATGTATATATATAATTTAAAATTTGCGATTCATTTTGCGCATAAGTATATATATATATATATATTTATTATGAGTGTTGAGGATGTGTGTTGGTGTTAGAATATATTAAAAAAAAAAAAATAAATAAATAAATGTTTCTTTTACAAGAAAAAAAAAAATTTTATATAAAGATCGAAAGAAATTTAAAAAAAATTTATATACATATATTTTTTGTAGGTTAAAAAAAAGAAACATTTAATAATGATATTACAAAAATGTTTTATATAAAAATGAAGATCGCATAATACTTTTTTTTTTTTTTTTTTTTGACATATATCATGTGAAAATGTTGAGCTTAAAAAACATCTCGCGTCCATGTTGTTTAAATTAATGCAGACAAAATAAAACGGGAAGAGCCACACGAGGTTTGTCACCTGCTTTGTCTGCTTTAATTTCATATATCAATCGATGTTAAGGAATTTGGCCAGGCTAAATGAGAGCACACACGTTTAGGGGAAGAGGAAATTTATTATTTTGATAATTAAAATGAGGATTATTTTAATATCACATAAAAAATATTGAAACTGAATAAAAAAAAAAAAAAAAATTTGGCTTGGGAATGATAAAAATAAAAATTGGCTACCTTTTAGGATGTTACCAAGCAAAAAGTAACATTTGTCGATCCTAAAACAGACAATAAATAAACGCCTCACTTATTTTTAATAATTTTAATTGCATTTTTTATACTACCTCTCCTAGTTAGTGTGTAGACAGTTTCAATATAATTTTATGCTCTATTATATACTCACAAATGAATTCGGTACTTTCGGTAGTTCTCTCTCTATGTAATTATTTTTACATCTTCGTTTGAGTGTGCTATCATTTTGCCTGTCGCAATTTCTAAACGTAGATTGATACTCGTACTCGTATTATTACAATTTGTTTTTGTTTTTTGTTTTTTTTTTTATATTTATAATTCAATTTTTGTGGAACGTATATCTGAAAATGAATATGTCCTCATTTTAAACACTTCCGTGCAAAAACACTAACCGAGAAAAATTTTAGCTTAATTTTGATTTTATTAATTAATAAATAAGCACACTCACTTGGTCTGTTTGGTGTTGCTGATTTCAGATGTGGAGACACCTCCAACTCCGGTGGTTGTAGTCCCACCACCGCCTCCTGCACTTCCTGGGATCCCACCAGCAGCTGCAGCTGCCGCCGCCGCAACAGCGCTACGATTCAGTCGCATTGAAACTCGTCTTTCCTGTTGCTGTTGTTGTTGTTGTTGCGAGGCGGCTGCAGCTGCTGCCGCGGCTGCTGCTGCTGCTGCCGCTACCGCCTCGCTATTGCGAGTGCCTCGGCCCGTTGCAACTCCAGCTACGGCAAATATAAAAGATATTCTTTTTAAAAAAATATTCCATCAATTCCGTCATTTTGGCATTTACTTGTCTCTTTTCATAATTTTTTTTTTTAATAAACAAAACCTAAGAATTTAGAGTTCTTAATTCAGTTAATTAAAATAAAAGATTTATAATTTAAACTGAGAGAAGACGAGATTCAATCTGCTTCTTTTTCAGGTGTATACTCGTTGAGGAAGATCCTAGTTTCCAGAAAACCAACGATAAAGTTGAATTATATTTGGTTTTATTGAGGCCAACTGTGATAGGTCAGTTTCAGCTCAACAAGAGACCTCTCATTATTGATTGTCTTAGTTCTTAGAATGAGTTTTATACAAATCAACGATACGTAGATCTATATTATTTTTTATCTACGTCGTATTTTGTTTTGCTATTGTTAAAATCTTTCCTTCCAGTACAACTTTTAATTCGCCTACCTCCTATACCAAACGTCGCGGATTCGGACCCAGGCAGTCCGATGATTTTATTTAAGCCATTTGGATACCAGAGTGTGAATGAGAAAAAAGTGTGAATGTTTTTTTATAAAAAAAAAAAAAAAACTTTTAATTCCTTAAATTATAAAAACAATTGTCATTTGTCATCATATATATTGTTTAAAGTTTGAGGATTGAGATAGATTAGACAGGATAAAAATCTGGTGTGACTGGTCGCACCAGATTTTTTTGTGTCGACATATGTTTAGTTTCTCCTGATATATTAGAATTCAGGATGTAAAATTTATAAACATGGAAAATATTTATATTTTGTTAAATTTATTTTATTTTATTATATATATATATATATATTATATATATTATTTATAGTTTTGTCATCTAAAATAATGGATTTTTGAATTTTAATCAAAATCGTATGAGTAAATTTTGAGAAAATCGAAAAAAACTGAAAATGTACATCAATAAAGTATTAGTACTCTTAGGACGATTTTGTTTAAAAGTTTATTTTCACACTTAAGGGGGGGGGGGGGTGGCTAACTTAAATATAAAATTTCAAAATCCTATCGTTGTTGAGTTATTTTGTTCACAGACAGACCATGTCGCGAAAACCACTTTTTTGCATTCAGGGGACCTCAAAACGTGTATATCCATCAAAATTTCGACATGGAATTTTTGACATGAATCCAATACTTTTCTCTATATATTAACATATATAGGTAAAAGAAAGTAAAAATTGATTTTTTTTTTAAAACGACACGTATCTTCATTTTCCAACTCTCGCCCAAACTGGCCATAGGCACACAGTTGGCTTCAATAAAATCAAATACAATATAATTCAACTTTATCGTTGGTTTTTTAATTCTGAACCATCTGGAATACAGGATCTTCCTCGACGAGTAGCCACTTGAAAAGGAAACTTCCTTAAGGGAAGAGAGAAGTATCAAAATCAGAAATTCAAATATTTCTTTCATTTAAAACCCAGTGAAATCCTCACTTATATTAAATAATTGCATTTAAAATATGTTTCAAGTAAAACCTACACCACTTTCTCCAAACTATGACTTGATTAAGACCATCCTGGGAACTCTAGGTCTGTATATGACCACAATTTTAATTACACTGGTGTCAATACCAAATTTTCATTAGAAATAAAATTGGCTAGGTTTTTGAGCTGATTTCAATCAGTTCTTAGTTTGAGATTTTTTTTTAAGAAAAGAGAAAAGCCAAAGGCCAAAGTGACGGTTTGAGAAAAATATTTAGCAAAGGAAATATCAAAAATTCTTTTTTTCAAATTGGATTAAAATTAGATACCTAGAAAGAATTATTATTGTAATTTTACTATACAGTTAGATAAAGTTTATAGTCAGGAAAGTGAGAAGTAGCAAGTGCTCAAATGTATGTCAATATTTCAGAGGAATATTCTTTAATATAAAGCACAACACGGGATTTATCAAGCTGAGTCATACGGCGAGGCGCCAAAAGAAAGAAAAATCAATAAATCCAAAAGCTGAGACCCAAGTAATCAGCGTAGGCTTATTTCTGACAAAGAACAAGGGCCGAAAACTCGAGGAAACCTCAACAAGGAAGACACCCTGCAACTTCACTAAGCAAACATTCAAAAGAATTTGTCATCACATGTTATAAGTAAGCTAAACAACAAATTTTTCTTCTCCTTTAGGAATTCCTTGATTCTGCGTCATTTCGATTATTGTTGCCTAAGTAGCACGGCATGTCGGGTGCTCGAGAGGGTATTGAATGCATGAATGCAAGTTATTCGATCTCTCTTTGAACTAGCATTTAACCCCCTATTATAATAAGCTAAAATAGCTTACATTGAAAGCAAGGCGGAAACTTCTGATGGGTTGTTCAATCAAGAGCCTAAATACCTTTTCTAGAATTACGCTTTTAGAGTGGAAATCTGGACCTGCCTGTTCATAGTTCATTCAAAATCGATAAGACATCAGATCGGCACGTTCGTTGGGGATATTCAAGAAAATGTATCAAAGTTGGAATATATTTAAAAGAAAACTATCTATTTTTTGGACAATCTATGGAAACAATATGATAAAATCACCGTTCCTGGGCTAAATCTTATATGCCCTAGGGCGCCTATGTCGTTATCGAGGGGCGCCAAAGGCGATGCGCCTGCGGCGGAGGGGGAGAGTGCCCCCTTCGCCCCCACCTAGTTACGCTACTGTCTATGAGGCAAAGTGTCACAGAACAAATAAATAAATACTCTATTCTATTCTCCCCAGCTTCCAAAAAAAATCTCTTCAATAGATGAATGGAATTCTAATTGCCAAGTTATCGATTATCGATCCAATTCAAGTCTAAAGTGTTCATACTAGGTGTATGCATAAGTTTTTTCCGATTTTTTTGGAAAAGAAAATATGTAATTTTCAAGAGAAATTAATTTTTTTTTTTTTTCAAAATATTGGCCATCGGCTTCTACACATTTCGCCAAAATTTCAGGTAAATCATGAACATATTGCCAGAAAACCCGCTGCTTGTCTTTTGTGGGAAACTATTCGTCGACCCATTTTTCAACTTGCTCGAAATTGCTCAACGAGCGCGTGCCCGATTGTCGGGAACGGGGGATAGTCAGATGGTGCCAGGTCTGGAGAGTACAGCGGGTGCAGAAGGCTGTCCACCCAAGCAATTTTAACATGTCTTTCACTAGTTTTGTCGTATGAGACGGTGTAACAAAATCACTTAGGCATGTCTTTTGGCTCATTCCGGTCGTTCCCCATCGCTCGTAAACGTCTGCTGATTGTTACTTGTGACACATTTAATGCTTTTGCCAAATGCTGTTGAGTCATCCAATAACTCCTGCAATTGCTCGTCTTTGCACTTTTGTGGCCTTCCAGAGCGCTCACAGTCTTTCACATCGAAATCACCACTTGTAAATTGTCGAAAGCATGTCTCACATGTTCTAATCGATGAAGTGTGTTCTACGAACAAACGACGACTTTCAACAGCCTTTTTGTTTTGATGAAATAAGAAAATCAAAGCGTGCTGCTAATGTTCCTTTACAGGTACAAAATTTGACATGATCACTGAACGATAAAACAAAGACGGCTAGTCTTAGACCGACTCAACTTGTGTGTGTTTGTAGGTTAATGCCAGACGAACTAAATGGCGTATCTGTCAAATTAATACGATGCGTACTTTTTGCTGGAGCCATCTCTTAGTTAAACAGGAAAAGACTTATGCATACCCCTGGTATATACAATATATCACAAACTTGACTCTATGAAAACATTTCTAAGAAGAGAGATAAATTTCCAAGTGTTGTGTTTTATAAAAAGCCAGCGTTGTTTGTGGTGAATGTCAAAACCGGTGTGGGAGAGAGATAAAGAGCCAGATAGCGAGAGAGAAAAAGATGAAGTGAGGTAGTGTAGGCCTATTAGTCAGCTGCCCCCGTACGCACAGCGATTGGCAGCGGCCGCCATGGCGACCAGTCTGGGGTGGTCGGGACTCGGCGAGCGATATGTACCGCCCGAAGCTGTGTTTGTAGGATCAAATGTCGTCTGTGTTCGACGACTGGCAGCGCCGGGGACGTTTACGAGCGAGGTGCTACCCCCGCCAAGGGTCGGGAGGACATTGGAAGTAGGTGCTGTACCACCTGCACCGGCTCCCCCGCCGGGAGTAGCTGATGCTCGGGAAAGATGTCGTCGATCGAAGCGAGCTTGCTCTTCGGCTCCTGTACCCTGGCCTGTTCCACCTCCACCAGCTGTACCGGTCACTGTAGCTCCTGGGGTCACGGACGCCACCGTCGAGCTTCCGTGACGAGATCCGCCCTGAGAAAAAAAAAATCCAATCATAACTAAATAAATTCTTTAATCCTTAAAATGTAAAAAATACTTACAAACTTAAGCATGTTCCAATCGAAAACGTAGTCATAAGTAAATCCTTGACGATGGAAAAGTGTGCGGAATAATTGTCTAAGGTAGGCATAATCGGGACGTTCATCAAATCTTAATGAACGACAATAAGTTAAATAAGTGGGGAATTCGCCGGGATAGCCTTTACAAAGGTCTTCTATTGGAGTTGACATCTTCTTTTCACTAATTCGTTCATATTTCTGTCTTTTTGTTGCCGCCTTGAGACCTTGCCAAGGTAAAGATCCTCGATTGAAGTACATGAGTACGTAACCCAAGGATTCTAAATCATCACGACGGCTTTGTTCTAAAAATTAAAACAAAACAAATAATCAATATTCTTATATAATTTAGTAACTCAATGCAGAGGCATCCATGGAAAAGATGGATTTTTCATATGTGTCCATTCTATTTATTTTGTCCTCTCAACAATTTAAGAGAAAAAAGTACAGTGAACGCCCTATTAAATCCCACCCATTCGTTTTTAATTGTGATTATTTCATTGTTTTTATAAAGGAAAAGAAAAATCTTATTGAAAATTTTCTAGGTTTGAACCATGAAAGTTTCCATTAAAAAATATATATTTTTTTAAAAACAATGAAATAATCACAAGTAGAAAACGAATGGGTGGGACTAATGTGGGTTCACTGTACAGGGGGTACATCAAAGGGCTCTGATTTTAAAATTAAAAAAACTCGAAAACAAAGAAAAATTAAATATTATAAGGGTATTTTTTAAGGCTGGTGAAATTTTAATCAGGAATAAAGCAACAGAAGAAACTGCAGTCAGGATTTTTTCTTTAAAAAAAAAAAACTATATTTAACGTTTCGGTCTTGATTAAAGCCATCTTCGGAGTTGTTAGTCATTATATACATATATTAGGTAATATCTCAGTTCAGTATTGACTTATGATATAACATTAGAAAAAATTTTTTGATTAAGAAAAATTTTTTTCTTTCTTCTATCCCGAATACTCTTTTTTTGTCTAATGTGACATTTGACTCCAGGGCAGTACAAAATATTCTAATGTTAATAACAGGATGTCAACGGTTCTCGAAGATGGTGGTGAGTGTATATGTATATATGTATATATAAATTTATTTCTAGTCACTTGTCGGCCGAGAAGATTCTTTTATATATATACGTACTACTCTCACCATCATCTTCGAGTAGCCATTGACATCCTGCTATATACTTTAATTAAACCGTTTATAAATGTTTCCGCGGCATGAATTCTCAAGTGAAAAAATTTTTTTTCTAATGTTATATCATAAGTCAATTCTGAATACAGTACCAATATATATGTATATAATAACAACTAAAAGCTTTGAAGATGGCTTTAACCAAGGTCGAAATGTTAGCTGTTAAAAATATATTTTTTTAAATAAAATAACCTAGCTGGAGTTTCTTCTGATAAAGGAGAATTAAACAAAAGGTATGTTAATTTTGAAAGATATAAAAGTTTGATTTAAAAGTTTCGAAAATAGCACAGGTTGCGATGTACCCTGAAATTCCAATACGGAGTCCCTATAAAGAGTGATTTGAAACGCAGAGCGATCAGCCTTCGAGCAGTTTAAATGTGAAAGGGGTTATTGTAACAAGAAAAGTGAGTAAATTCAGGTATTCTATAGAAAATGTGTTCTAGAACTCTGTACAGCTTCTACGACGCCTGTTGTTTATGGCTTCCAGCTTTCAATATACCTCTTGTTTGCCTTTGTTTTCGAATTAGACTATTTAATTTCAAGCAGCCCTTTGATACTCTCTAGGTGTACTTTTATTAAATAACGATTCAAATTTCGATTTCGATTCAAAACAGGTAAAATTTTTAAAAAGCTTTGAAAAGTTAGATTGAATATGTTAAGTAAATCGTTCTTGTTATTTATTAGTAAGCCCAAACCTTCCTTTTCT
This sequence comes from Euborellia annulipes, assembly GCA_023213315.1. Classification (NCBI taxonomy): domain Eukaryota; kingdom Metazoa; phylum Arthropoda; class Insecta; order Dermaptera; family Anisolabididae; genus Euborellia; species Euborellia annulipes. The sequence goes on from JAKCPI010018294.1 coordinate 113,677, forward strand.
TAAATTAATATTGAAGAACTGTGGCTGGTGATGGAGTCAGAAAAATAACACTTATTTAGATTTTTTAGCCGTCACGGATGACGGTCCCGAGGTCTAGTCTAGGGCTTCTACAGAGCCGGCTGGTAATAATCAAAATGTGAGGAAATTTTTAAAAACAGCGACAACATTTAGCATATGTCTGCTCACAGCAAAACGTAAAGAAAAAAATGATTAAAGACGAAATGAAACAAGACTTCTATCGGCCCGAATTATTTATTTTTCCTCTGTCGACGTTTCGGGGACTAAACGTCACCCATCTTCAGGACAAAGGTGTTAAAAATTCTTTTCTCTGCCTCCTTCAGTGTTGTAGTTAGACTGTCAGCAACTTAAATAACAACTGAAGGAGGCAGAGAAAATAATTTTCAACACCTTTGTCCTGAAGATGGGTGACGTTTAGTCCCCGAAACGTCGATAGAGAAAAAATAAATAATTCGGGCCGATAGAAGTCTTGTTTCATTTCGTTTTTAATCTGTATTAGGGCCTTCCTCCACATTGTCTTTGAAAAAAAAAATGTTTTGATGTGAGCAGACACATGCTGAATGTTGGCGCTGTTTTTAAAAATATCCACACCTTTTGATTATTACCAGCCGGTGGGAGAGAATTTAAATAAAAGAAAATTTGGCTGCAAACCTCTTGCTATTTTTCGGACTCAATCACGATTAAATTAAATAGCACACTTATTCACTCTTGATGGATATACATTTTGTCAAATATTTTATTAATTAGAAATAAAAAAAGAGAAAAAATTAAATTTACCGATGCCACGGTGGGTATTGATACTGGCGTATCTTGCGGTTCCGGTGAGATTTTTATTTTCTCTATAAGAAATATGTTGGTGAGTGCGTCCATCTCGATATTTCTTAGCTAAGCCGAAATCGATAATATATACTAAATTTCCACGTTTGCCTAGGCCCATCAAGAAATTATCAGGTTTGATATCTCGATGGATAAAATTGCGACTGTGAATATAATCTATTCGGGAAATCTGAAAAAAAAAAAGAAAAAAGAAAGCAAAATAAATGATCATGTTTTATGTATACCAATAGGTTTTAGAGAAGTCAAAAAAGAAGCAAGAAATGGTAATTGCCCAAAAATATTTAAAAGCATGAGATAAAAATATTTTTGTTGTTTTAAAAGAATTTCTGAACATAAAATAAAATATCATTTTTTTTTCTCTTGGCAAAACGAAGTTTGCATTTTCTCCTTTTCTTTCCCAAATTAGTCAAACATTATATATATGCATGGACGATGTTATGCACGAAGGAACCAAGCGGCATATAATTTGAATTTTTTTTTCTTGTTTTATACAAAAAAAGTGCACAGAGTAATAATGTTGTGATTAAAATAAAGAGGAAGATATTCTTTTTCCCTACAAGATGGCGGTCTTATCTCAATTTCGATTTATGGCGCTTGGTTCCTTTATGCATTGCCCATATATACAATACTCGTATATAGAAAATTTTTTATATTTTTTGTTGATATGCACTCGAATTCAAATGAAAATACTATAATATAAAGCGCTAGCCACTGACTTCCGTTTTATGTTCCTGTTTACCACTCTTTCTCGCTGATTGGCCAGAGACAAAGGAAGTGGAGTTAGTGAGGGAAATTTAAAATTTGCATACAGAGAGTAAGAATAAATTTGATGCATTTGCTTCATTTGATATTCATTATGAAAGTTTATTGGGAAAAGCCTGCTTTGTTTTGTCGTTTATTTAATTAAATTCGTCATACATGTGAATTATCGCTGTTGTATATTATTTTTAAGGAAAGGACCAGCCAGGAGAATAAAAAAAATTTTTTTTTTGGTCGACGTCTTTCTTCGGGACCAAAGGTGATTAAGATTCTCGTGGATGTTGTCGTGATAGAAAATAGCATTTGAATTGGGAAAAAAGCAATACACAGAGCTTTTCCCATACACAGAAAAATGATATTTTCAATATTTTATATATCCCACGACAACATACACGTGTAATGGACGTGATGGGCGTCCGAAACGTCGACCAAAAAGAATTAAATTTTTTTTTTACTATCTCGATTCGTTTAACTGTCAATCAAATACACTATTAATAAGTAATGGCTTCCATGTATGGGCTATCGCCAAAGTTTAATAAAATTGCTTATAATTAGTAAATGATATGATTAATCGTGTATATCAAATAAAAAGAGTGCGTTTCGTTCTACTTTGTCGAGAGAAGGGTGGAGGGGGTATCTATTCTATCTCTACTAAAAAAAGAGTAACAGACGGCCCTGTTTCATTAAATGATAGCAAGGGGTGGAATAAATCGGATGGAATTCCATGAGAACAAATTCTGACCAATTCCATATGTTAAAATTCGAAGGGTAGTTTTGCAAAATGGCTATCACTAAATGGACCTTTGTGCCTGTTTCTGGGGTGAGGTTGTTCACTGAGGGGCTCACACAAGTGAGTTAACCGACTAAGACTAAGACCGCCTTAACCTCCCGAGTTGACCTATCAAGTGGCAGGCAGCATTGTTTCTTCTCTGGGTGGTGTCTCTTTAAATTTGCCGACCCCGCACAAGGATAAGGTCAACTTTGAAGGAGAAGAAGCAGACTGCGATGAAATTATCTCTGCCACTTTCCTACTCCTGAATGAGACTTTGGCAATTTTTGTGGCGTTCTAATTTCGGCAATAGCGTAAATCGGCTTAGCCTCGCATTTCCCCATTTGTGGAGTATGTAAAAACATGTAATTTTATGCGAATTTCTTTTGAAAGATTAAAAAAATCTTTTTTGTTTCTAATATAGTTATAACATGAGAAAAGGTTTAAATGTCGAGAATCGATTTATAATTAAGTTAGAGCCGCTCAGGCTTTTTTTCCCGATTACGATGCAAAAAAATGTTTGCTAGTTGATTTCTTTTTTTTTTTTTTTTTAAATTGAAATTTTCTGTTTTAATAAAAAGAAAATCTTAATTATAATAGAGAGTTATGTATAATATTTTCTTACTAACCTTTGCCAAATATCCTTTATCTTGTTATTCATTTTTTTGTTTTGTATTTAAGAGAGAAAGTATTGGATTTGTAAAATGATGTCGAGATGATGGTTCGTTGAGGTTGAATAAAAAGTGGTTTTCGCGACATGGTCTGTTGTGTGTGTGTGTGGGGGTGTGTGTGTGTGTGTGTGTGTGTTAATTTTAAGATGAAGGAATTGAGTAAGGTTGAAATTTTTATTAAGTTAAACTCTCCGGGACGGAAAAATAAGCTTAATCAAAATCGGAAAGAGTACTAGTACTTTACTGATGTACTTTTCAGTTTTTCGATTTTCTCAAAATTTGCTCAACGATTTTTTAAATTCAAAAATCAATTATTTTTAGATGCTCTTTAAAATGTATATTCTCATTTGGATTGAAATCTTCTGAAGACCCTTCTCTTTATTTCTAGGAAAGGATAGGAAAAATGGTTGTGGAACAAAATATAAATATTTTCCCATGTTAAATTTTACAATTGAATTCAAATGTTCCGTACTGTCGGGAAAAAATATAAAAAAAATAAAAAAAAAAAAACATTTTAAAAAAAAAAAAAAGGTTTTAAAATAATTTTTGTAAATTATATTGACATTAATTTAATTTTCTAAAATAATAAAATATTTTAATTTTTCCCCCTCTTAATAAATCAATCAATAAATTCTAACTTTAACTTTCTTAGCAAAGAATAAACGATCTATTAATTTTTTTTTAAATTATTTTTGAACCGAGGGATTTTATTATGTAAAAAGATGATTGAGTGATTGATTGATTAATTTAAAAGATTATGAATCTGGGACAAAGAGAAAATATATGGAAATTTTTGGAAGATGAAATAAAATATTCGATCAAATTATTCAACATTGCCAAAGTCTCATTCACACCCAGGAACAGACACAGAGGTCGCAATCCGCGGGGCTAAAATTGAAACCATGCAAAAGGAAAACGACTTTAAAATAAGTTCGTTAACTTCCTAAATATTTGGTAAAAATAAAATCAGAAATTAAATTTTGCGCTTAAAATCGTTTGTGTAAACATTAAAGATAAGGCTGGAGCGGATCTATATATAAGTAGGACTAGTAGGTCATTCAAAGATAATTGGATGGAGAGTCAGTAGACCCAATGAGCTTTTGACCACTTATCTACCTATCGGTGGAGTATAAACAGACAAATAAACCTCTGGCTATGATTCGTATTCATTATCTGACTAAATACTAAATACAAATATAATCCAAATGAGCTTATGTCCAGGAATATTTTGTATGCTGTATAAAATGATAATCTCCATGTAATGAATAATAACAGAACATTACAGACTGGAATATCTGAACCTCTGGCATTTGTCAGACATCCCGGGGGATGTTACATACGCGTCAATCATTAGACCGTTTAGTTCTCAATCTCAATTTCTTTATTTTTTATTTTTTAAAGGTCAATCCGATTTATCTGAATGTTATTTTCGTATATATTTCATTCTATGAATAGAAACTCAAAAGATTATTTAATTTTGCATTATAGAATCCAATTTTAGAAAAAAAATAAGAGCTTGAAATTATTAGGCCAAGCATTCTTGTGAATGGGTGTTGGTGGTCTCCTTGACACTTGCCTGTATTCTAGAGTGGGAGTGAGATCTGTAGTTTCTTTTAAAAATGATTGTCCAAGCACAGTTTGCAGAGAGCTATTTACTCGTATTTGAATTATAAATTAATATTTAACATGAGGGGTCAAGTGGGTGACTTGGTGCATGTGCAAAGAGACCGATGCCCTGAATATATACAGGATTAATATTATATGGGATGTGGGATGTAATAAACTAACTCTCTTCAGTCATTAGTGTCAGAACTGACACTTTGTGGTTATAGGGTTACTTTCATGGGAATAACACTGAGGTGGGTTCCCGTTTCTTTCATCAGAAGGCATCTTAAACAGAGATGGATAATATTTTGGCATGAGGTGGATTTGAACTCGAGTTGTCTTCAACTCAGGATTATAAGTCTAACTGCTTTATTGTCTCATCTGATTGTCTCATCAACTAAGACAATAGAATTTTTTTTGAATTAGAAATTTAAAAAAAAAAAATGAATATAAAAATTTATTTGCTTTAGAAAGAGGTTCCCAAACTTTTTGGGATTTTTTGCGATTCTCCAAGTCAAAATAATGACCTATTTTTCTAATATTGGAATATTTTCAAGATGCGCCACAGTTTGAGATCACTGCTTTAGATTATTAAAAATAATTTGAAGAATTTTTAATTTATTGGTCAACAGTGAGTATATTTTTGCTGGTGGATAAAGTAACCATATGGCCCGGGATCATCGTCGTTCTCCCATTGGAGGAGACCATCACACCAGGAAAACACATCTACCACAAGTTTAAAAAAAAATCTGGTGTGACTGGTCGCACCAGATTTTTTTTGTGTCGACATATATTGATATTTAGTTTCCGGCATTACGGTAGATTCAAATTTCAAGATGTTAAATTTATAAGTAGAAGAAAATATTTACATTTTGTTTCATGGCACCATTTCTCCTATCTTTTTTATGAAGTAAAGAGTGTGGCTTCAGAATAATTTTTAGAGCAAAACGAGAATATACATTTTAAAAAGCATCTAAAAGAAATAATGGAATTTTTGAATTTTTATCAAAATTGTATGGAGCAAATTTTGAGAAAAGCGAAAAAAAAAAAAAAAAAATCTGAAAAAGTACATCAGTAAAGTACTAGTACTCTGTGGCCAATTTTGTTCAAAAGCTTCGTCCCAGGGGGTACTTAACTTAAATATAAAATTTCAACCTCCTAGCTCTTTTCGTTCTTGAGATATTTTGTTCAGAGACACAACCAGACAGACAGACCATGTCGCGAAAACCACTTTTTTGGATTCAGGGGACCTCAAAACGTGTAGATCCATCAAAATCTCGACATCGAATTTTTGACATGAATCCAATACTTTCTCTCTCTATATATCAACATATATATTGAGGTAAGAGAAAGTAAAAAAACGTGGTTTAGGCCTATTTGCGGTTTAAATAAAAAAATTTTAACTGTGAACTAACTTTATCAATGAAACTGATAAATAGTGGAGTTTTGTTGGTGTGGTTGAGTGTCCGGTCAATAAACCTTTAAAGGAAACACACCGATGTTTCAGATAAGCTGGTAATCCCGGGTTTGACTCCCAGAAGCCTTATGGTTCACCACCAGCCCCCAAAAAATCATAAACTATGACTTATCAACTCCAATCGAATCTTATTATGAATATTAATAACTAATTGAAATGAATAGCTCTGGAAAACTATTTGAATAACTTTTAAACATTCTCAGAAGAAACTACGTAATAGCCCTTGGATTATTAAACAAACATTTTTTAAATGTTTTACAATGATATCTTAGTAAAAAAATAAACTTTTCAACTACTAATACACTCCCACTTTATATTAACAATTACGTAACAAAAAAAATGTTTGGAGTAAAAAAAAAAACAAGTTTGTTTTAATTAATTATGTCAGGAAAGGGAAAGTGTGAGGAGAAGCCCTGGGATGCTATTGCCTAAAAAAGGCTTTTTGTACTTTACAAAATTATATAGGCCTATACTGGGATATTGTCACCTGACTAGTATATTAGTTAGGGAGCTAAATCTGACATTTAGGTCTCTAACAAACAGAACGAGCAACGAACGAACGAATGTGAACTGGAGTGGTCAAACAGAATCAGAGAACAAATAACAGGTCCAGAATTTTCAGGAGGCAAGTGGATTACAGATCTGATGTTGCAACACAACTGCGTGCCGCAAATAATTCAACATCCCCGTAGTTTTCTCTTAGGTTATAGAAATCTCATTCCACAGACACAAAGGGACCAATTTGAGTTGGTCTAATTGTCTTGAAAATCGGTTGCCTCCAAAGGAAGGAGCAAGCAGAACGACATAAACTGCAAATCCACGTCCAGAATTCGTCTTTTCCCGACAAAGAATAATTGTCCCTTTTGTTAGCTTTCAGAATGGAAAAGAAAATGGGTGCTTGAAGTAAATGAAAAGCGAATGAGGAGCGAGTGTGCTGTAAATTGAGCCTGTCTGGCGGGTATCATACAAAAAAACGCACTCCCAGAAAAAAACAAATACTTTTTCCTCCAATCCGTGAGAAATTATAACTTCTCGCCTTCTGTTTGACCAGGGTGATTAATTTTTAGAGACTACAGAATCTGCGTTCTGTTTGACCGAGGCCTTATTTCTGATCACTTTATTACGCTTGGAAGTGAATTTTTTGCTTCTCAATTTTCTATGCCAACTCAACTCCTAAGGGACTAAAACAAGTATAGATCTTGTTTATATTCTACTAATGTATAAGAAATATCCCTACAATTCGTTTCTATTCTTTTATATGTTAAATCAATGAAGTCAGTGACTATTTTTCTATAAACAAGAGAAGGAACAGGTGCAGCCAAAAATAAAGTCTCCGATTTTTTAGAATCCAATGAGACCTTTCGGATTAATTTTATTGACCAATCTTCAGTCTTTCAGTCCCGGAGTTGGTCGAATACATGTAATACATGTAGATTTGTCTCATATGTGCTGGCGAGTTGGCGCGTCGTACTTATTAAGTGATTCTCCCTCCAACTCCGGGACTTAACAATTTTGAAAGATTTAAGATGGGTCAATAAACGTCTCATTGGATTGTAAAAAATCGGACGCTTATTATTTTTGGCTGCACCTGTACCTTTTTCTTTTATAAGTTATTTATAGAGTATATATATATATATGGAGTGCAATTTTCTTGAGTTAAATATATATATATATTTAAGATAGAAACAAACAAAAATAAGAAAAAATAAAATTTAAAAAAATGATACAAAATTTTGGATTAATTTCCAAAATAAAATTAAAATACAAGTTAAAATTTTGCTGGGACAGATCGTTGAGGTAATGGATATGGAGAAAAAATATACACCAGCGAGTTGCTTTCCACAATTAAAATAATTTATTCTGCAAATATTTCGGAATGCCTACGCAATCCATCTTCAGTGCATCAAATTACACATATGTGGAGAGTGTGTTAATGATAATATTTTTTTTTTGTATGAGAAGCCATTCAACAATTAGGGTGAATTTTTTAATGTGCAAGTCACTGAGGGAAAAACTATACATGTAAGTATTTTATACAGTTGGTCAGATTCCCTTTTTGCAAAAAACAGTTTATCCCAGTGACCGGTTTGGCGCAAGCAAGTTTTATTACTCACTTGCACATTAAAAAATTCACCCTAATTGTTGAATGGCTTCTCATACAAAAAAAAATTTTATCATTAACACACGCTCCACATATGTGTAATTTGATACACTGAAGATGGATTGCGTAGGCATTCTGAAATATTTGCAGAATAAATTATTTTAATTGTGGAAAGCAACTCGCTGGTGTATATTTTCTCCATATCCATTACCTAAAATTCAAATAATTTCAATACAATTAAGAAACACCAGGACGAGGAATTTTTGATATATAAATGTCCAAAAGCATTTTTTTTTAATGATACATACAAAAGAAAAATGATGAAATACAAATGCGTATTTTCTAATAAATATTTACTTACAAGTTGATCTGCCAAAAGAAGAACAGTTTTCAAAGAAAATCTTCTTGAACAAAAATTAAATAAATCTTCTAAAGATGGACCCAAAAGTTCCATCACCATAACGTTATAGTCTCCTTCGGATCCGCACCATTTTATTGTAGGGATGCCAACTAGAAAATCAATATTAGAAAGAGTTTATTAAATCATTTCAATAAATGAAATAGAGAAACCTTAAAAGTGACAGGATGCCCTTGATAAATGCATTTTAGGATTGAGGAAGCTTGGAAAGTTTGAAAACAAGATGAGATTATTTAATTTAAAATAATAATATGAAGTTCTATATATGCTTATACTCTACTGGGCTGGTCTACATGCTATTTTAATGTAATTTTATTCATTACCTATACACACTGTATGTAATCATTCTAATCGTTTAATTTATTATATTATAATTTTAATTTTTTGGTAAAAATAATCCATAGAGATTTAGCTTAGCACGTGTGTACTATACCAGTTCAAATACTTGAAAATTAGTAAATATTTCCAATCAAAAAATTTAGGAAGATAGCGAAAATTAAATGAAACGAGTTTTGAAGTCGAAATAAAAAATTTTAAACTTGAATGTACAGTGAGAGTCAATATTAAGTCTCATCCATGCGTTTTCTACTTGTGATTATTTCATTGTTTTTATAAAAGAAAATGAAAATCTTTATTGGAAATTTTCTAAGATTGAACCATGAAAGTTTCCATTAAAAAATATATAATATTTTTTTAAAATCAATGAAATAATCACCAGTAGAAAACATATGGGTGGGACTTAATATTGTCCCTCACTGTACTTGTCTCATATAGCTGGAGATCGTGGGTTCGATCCCCAAAAAGGCTACGATCATAATTATCTCAAACAATAATAAAAAATTAACAAGATAAAATATTTCATCTTATACAATAATTCACTACTGTTTAAATGCTACTCTCGAGTTTTAAATAAAAAAAAGAGACGTTTCATATGAAATGTTTCTTGTTAAGAAAATATTTTTAGTTAAATTATATTATTTAGATATCTAAAAATACATTTAAAGAAAATAATAATTATATGATTAAAAATTAAGATTAAAAATATATATATAATGAATGCATTTGAGAACAAAGGTACGCATATAAAACAAAAGAAATGTTAAGTAATATTTTATTAAATGCTTCGTAAGATTGCGGAAGTTTGAGAAGAATACTTTAGATCTTTTTTTTTATTATTAAAATTTCTCTAATCTCATTTCTCAATTAATTATTTAACAAAAAAAAAAAAAAAAAATGAGTTTTAAAAATGTAAACGAATTTCATTTTATAAATGAATAATCAATATTTATAAAAAGATATTATAATTTTGTGCAGAAATATTTGGATTAAATACGGAAATAATGAATTAGAAATAATAAAATCGCAAGTGGAGGTGGAGGTGGAGGTTGACCTTTCACTTGACAATGAAAGAAAAGGAAAAGTGATTTAGAGCAATTAGACAAAACAAAAATAGATATAAATAATAAATGCATTGCAAGGTGGCAGAAAAAAAAATAGAATAAGGGGTAAGAATAAATTGAAAATGAAGATGACTCACCTCCACCCTGCATCATTTTATAAAACTTGGATTCAATGTGAAGTTGTGGATGCCTCGTTTTAATACATTCTAATTTAATTGCTACTTCTTCACCCGTTGATATATTTGTTCCTGAAATTTTTCAATTAAAAATTGCGTTTTTTTAATGAAAATAATTACTATTAATATACGAGTAGTATGAAATAAATACCTAGATAGATATCTCCGAATGAGCCACTGCCTATTTTACGGCCTAGTCTGTATTTATTCCCAACTCGGAGCTCCATTTCTGTAAATACGAGCAAAATTAAATTTCTCCTTTTCTACCTGGTTTTTAATTTTTTATTTTTAAAGGACAATGGAAACATAAACAGATTCCATTGTGGCAGCCATCTTGCAATTTGGTGCCAGACCAAATTAGACAAGATCTATCGAAAATTGTTTTCCAAATTACCGGAGTCACTGGAGAAAAACGCCAAATGCAGACTATTAGGCCGTAATATTTACAATTCAGAGCTTCATCAAGAAAATGAATAATTGCACCGTGTCCGAGGATTACGTGGATATTTCATAGTCTGTCCGAAAATAGATTCAACTAAGCCGATGGAAAACACAGCAAAAGTTCTTTTATCATTCGCTTTATGATCGGGAGCGCTGCCATCGAGTCACGTGATCTGATGTCAGAGTTGCGCTCCAAAAATTAAAAACCCTAAACATTTATATAATCAAATGTTATACTTATAAAATATTTATAAAAATGGTTTATATCCATAGTGTATAAAATATAAACTAATATAGATTTAAGTTTCTGATTTGCCCTCGGGGCTTGGTGTAGAGGTTAGCGTGCTAACCTCGTATACCAAAAGTCGCGGGTTCAGACCCCATACAGTCCGATGATTTTATTTAAACCATTTGGATACCAAATGGCTTGAATAAGAATGCCTGGACCCCCAATATATATAATTATTAATACAACGGTTATCGTTAAAGTATTATATGACCTAAGTTGCCGAAAAGACTGTGTGTGTGAGTGTGAATGAGAAAAAGTGTTAAAAAAAAAAAGTTTCTGATTTGAGATTGGAGGAAACTGTCAAAATCCTTCAACACCCACTCTATATATAAAATTTTTGTAGGCCACAGAGTATATATATCATAGATAATGAGCATGATAATGATCCAGGGGCGTATATAGAAATTTTTTTCGGGGGGGGAGGGGGCTGAACTCGAAAATTATCCTGCGAAAATTTTTTTTTTTTTGCGGAACCAACATTTTCCGCCTTGCGGGAAATTTTTTCCCTTTTTTTTTAGAGACACGAAAATTTTGCCGCTCGCGGGACATTCACTCTTTTGCGGAGGGGGGGGGGGGGGAGACTTTCTAATGTCTGTATATCCCTATATATGTATATGCATTTGAAAATTTCGGGGGGGGGAGCCCTCGCCCCCCCCCCCCTTATATACGCCCCTGTAATGATCATATCATAAATGATATATATCAACGGTGGCTCGCGAGCCACATGCGGTTCTTTTTGAGTTTTATTGCGGCTCAATAAAAAAAATTGCATAAATTTGGTTCCGTAAAAACAAAATTTCCTGCAGGGCGGAAAACTTAGATTCCGCAAAGGGGAAAATTTTTTCCGATTCAGCTGTTAAAAATTTTCGATTTTTCAATGTGGCTCTAAGTATACAAGTGTGGACATCCCTGATAATAGGGTATATAATGGTGTAGGCTTTATATTGTGCAATTATACAAAAATTTCAAATGAATTGTTTGAAACTATAAATGATCCAGAAAGACCTCTGGTTTCTAAATCCGCCACTGCTAATGCGGTATATTTTGAAGAAAACGGGAAAAATAGTCCAGTAAAAAAATTTTCAGGCCTTTATAATATTAATTTTTATAATAGATCTTGTGGAGGTAAATAATACAAAAATAGTAATTAAATAATTTTTATTAATTAAAAATATAATAATTTACAGATTCATTTAATTTTATTAATTATAATGAATTAATTCATACCAAGATTGGAGTAAAGTTTTAAAAGTTTCATCGACGCCTTTATAATCCTTCTGAAATAAATAAGAAATATATTAATAATTTTTTACTTACACGAAGTAAAAATTAGTATAGAAATAAATCTATTCTAAAATGGAATTAAAACGAAAATAAAATATGAACCTTCGACCTCTAGCTTCTTTGTAAATGCTTTTTCTTTCACACAATAAATCTAAATGAATCAAATAGTCACACCAGTTTTTTATTTATTTTTTTCGCAGCCAATCCTCTAAAAGATATTTTTTTATTCTTACCGCAGAGCCCTCTAAATATTTAAGACTGAGTTTTTCTGCGACATTTTCAGCTTCCTCTTGACTGACTTCTCGGAGTTCATATAAATCACTTTTATTACCAAATAATACCCCTGGAGCATTTGAAGCAATATCTTGAGGCATGCAACTCCGAGCATATTTCACCCATTCGGAGGCCGATTCAAGTGTTGGCCGAGAGGTCAAATCAAACACTACTAAAATAATATTTGGTTCACGCCACTAGAAATGAAATTATTTAAAAATTAATTAATTTTTTTCCTATGTGCCCATATTATTAAACGTTATACCCATGGGCGTTACTAGAGAATTTGGCTGGGGGGGCCATGGGACCATCCATCCCCCGGAGGGCCTGGAAAGCCCCATATTTTCTCAATTTTTCTTGGGGTAGTGAGGGCACTCCCCTAGTTACGCCCATGCTTATACCCCTTCAAGAACAAATATATACTTAAGTAGATATATAGTGGCTGGACACTCAGGAATTAAGTAGACGAGAATTCAGCCAAAAGAAATTAAATAAATAAAACTTTTTTTTTTTTTGCTTTCGAAGTTTTCCTCTTCATTGAGACACTCAAATCGTACAAGTATAGCAAATTGTTTTATTGTTTAAAGGAGCCCATACACACAGCAACTTGGTTGTGTTGTGGGTCAAGTTGATGTGTGTGTGTGGGCCCCTTAACAATTATGTTCGCTATTTTGGTTTCTTACACCAAAGCGCTTAGTCAAAAATTATAATCATTACAAACACTTTACAATTACTAAAATTTAATTTATTTATTGAAAGTCAATTTTGATAATGTCGTACTTTCTTTTCAATCACGGGGTAAGAGAATTTTGTAAATTTTTTTGTGATTATCTCCCACTCCCCCTTCCCTCAACCCTTTGGAAAAAACTTATACATAAAATAATTAAACTCACGTATTTTTGCATAGATTTGTGATATAAATTTTTTCCAGATGAATCATAAATAAATAAATGGCAATTGAGATCAGGCTCTTGTATATGAGTTATAGCATGGATCAATTCTACGCCTGATGTCTGTAAAAAACAAAACAAAACGATTATTTATTAGTAAACGTCAAGTGGAATGTGCGGTGCACTCAGCCTCTGCGGCACAAACATTTGATAGGAAAAATAAAATATTGATCAGAAATTATATATATACCCGTTTAAGTTGATTCATTTAATTTTTACTTCTTTGAGAAGGAATACAGATTTTTCATGTTTAATTTAAAGAATAGGCTAATTCTCTTACCATATTATATGTTTTAGGGAATTGATTGCCTTGCGATGCATACATTTTACAAATTGCACTTTTCCCAACTTGAGAATCGCCAACGATTACACATTTTACTTTTGATTGCTCCATATTTTTTATTTGATTACTTTTAATGTCAATCATTCTTCTTTTTTAATAATTCGTTACTTTTACTGTTTAGTCACCTGCGGGGCGTTGCCTAGCAACGTTCTAATCAATAAACAAAAGAGAAAAGTACGAATTTCAAAAAAACTAAAGAAAAGGAGTTAATGGCGACCAAATTGTTCGACCCAAAAGGGGAACTATTGCTCTAAAATAAATATTTTAATAATCAGACCAAAACCCAAATTTATAGTATTTGAAGAAGTGGCTGTAGCTATGGATATTATACTGCAGCCAAAAATTAAAAGCCTCTGGATGCTCACAGAATACCTAGAGGTTTTGAGTCAAACTCCCTAATAAAGGCGAATCGCCATTATTTGCACAAAGGGCAGTACAAGAAAAAGTGAATGTATCGCCCTCGTCTAACTTTAACCAACTCTAGGCTATTTGAGAATCAACTGATGATGGGACAATAAATTTGACCAGTCTGTAGCATCAGGCTTTTAATTTTTGGCTGCACCTGCCTTCCAGTAAATATATTTAATATTCATTACACAAATAAGTTCCCTTGACTAGCTAGTGATTAGTTGACAATGTCATATTAATCTAATAGCAAGAGAGCGTGAGTTCGGTTCCAAAACATGCATAAAAGGTAAAAATAAAATACCAAAGTCAATAAAAACAAAACAATGAGGCAATATTTAATCTACGCGGGAAGCTTTTTTTTTCAACCGATCTGATTGGTCGTGAAATTAAAATCACAGTGAAAATTAGATGAAGCTTTGAGCAGATGAATTGTGCAGTGTCTCTAGAAAGACCGTTGATCGCGTCACGTTGTACGCAGTTGGGTGCACATAAACATGCCGAGAACATTAGCGTAAGCCGTCAAGTGTGAAGTGCGTGCTGTAATTCGATTTCTTCATGCTTTGGATGGGTGCAATGCAACTGAAATTCCCCGACGAATGTGACATGTATAAGGTGGATTTAATGTGTTAAAGCACTTAGGCCCCACCAAATTGGGCCCTTTGTGCCTGTGGGGTGAGATATGCCACTTTCCTACCCTATAAGGAGACTTCGGCAAATGTTATTAATAGAATTATTTGCAGCAAGCCTTGGGGCTCCGTAATAAACCGCTTAGCCACTTGCCTCGTCAATGTATATGGTGAAACATTCATGAGTGATAGCAAAGTGCAGGAACTGTGAAGCAGGGCGTATAGACAGACGTTCATGATGCAGGCGGTCAAGGAAGGAAGCGAATGTCAACATGTCGGTTCACAATTTTTGTGTTGCACGAGTTGTTCCCCGACCAGCGTACAAACTTGGCTACCTTCTATAACGCGGGAATTGGAAAGTTGATACTACCCTACGAAAAATGTTCCACTAGGAGCGGCGTGTAGAGAACTAGGTGGGAGGTGAAGCTCAATGCTGCAACTAAAATATTTATGATTTTCACTGTGATTTTAATTTCACGACCGATCTGAGATTGAAAAAATTGTCCTCGTAATTAATGCCTTTATAGCCGTCAAATAAAAAAAAAATTACCATAAATAACTAAAGTATTGTTTCCATTTTGGGTCCTTAGTTGGTTCATTTGGTGGTGTCATTTGGCTCTAGAATTCTCAAATGCCCCGATCGAAACAATATTTAGTATTAGGCTGCCACTCTGCAAAATTTTGTCTGTAAAAGACTTTCTGCTTTTATTTTTTCTTATATTTCTTGCCAACGTGGTGTGGGATATAAAGCTGAAACAACAAACAACCTGGCTAGGCAATAATTATTTGCACTGTCTTGTTTTTATTATCTTTATTATTTTAATTGACAACACTTCACTCTTCAAATGTGTCATTCATAATTGGCTTTTCTTCTTGGAACTTTTCAGTCAAATCTGAAAAAAACATTAAAATTTATTAAATAAATAAATTTATTAAATGCCATAACTTCTCGGTGTCCAGGTCAACAAGCAATAAAAAAAAATCTACAAAATAATAAGTGGTGTGGTTGTCGAGATGCCAGTGAGTAGACTTTTTTCTTAGCATCTTTTCCTTGAATAACGAATAATAGAAATTTCTTAAGAAAACCGACCTTAACAGGACTGAGCCCGGCAAAGTCGGGACCCCTGCAAGTTGTTTTAAATCATATACGAATCCCCAACCGAGAATTCCCTGAAAAAATGTTTTAAGAGTATTTGTTCTTTGTTTCAGACAAATTTCTTTTTGTTTATTGAACTTAACCTCTAACACTGACAATGCATTTGATTTACAATTTTAAAGGGTCTTTACTTGTTTCGATATCCTTTGATAATATCACAAAATGTTTGCATCTTTAAGTATTTGAAGCCCTTAAATAACTAAAAAACAAACAATCATATAAAACTCGATGTAAAATAGTTTATATATGTAAATCAGGCGTCATATTGACTTGCAGTGACAGTTTATTCCCTGGCAGTGACAGTTCATTCAAACTATCTATCTATTGTTCAATGCGTGCGCGAAGAATAGTTGCCCATTTCGTGAATTAAGCAAAAATTTTGTTGCCGAATAAGTGAAATAGGCATAAAATTGCTAATTCTTGAACTGGCAGAGGACTTGCCGAATTCACAAAAACGGCAATTTGTAAGAAATTTATCTTTTTTATCATTATTTGATAATAGATGAGCAGCAATTAAATTGAAATTCCAAAAAGTAATCACAGAGAAATTTTTCTCAGGAACAATTACAACTTTGTGCCTAAAATAAATATAAGCCTACAAGGACAGAGGATGGACGAATAAATTTTGTCCGAAACGCCTCCTTCGGCAAAGGCTTTCCTTTGCTGCTCCTGTACTTGCTCTAAAGGTTTTTCAAAAATAAAAATACTACCAAAAGACATTTAATATTTGTTTATTAAGAATAGACCAACAATAAAAAGTTATAAACGTTCACAAAATGAACTCCAGTCTTTCATTATAAACTTGCCTATATGAAATTCCATTACACAATTATGTAATCAAATCAATTTGTACATTTAAAATGGAAGAGAATTGTCTATAAATAATACAATAATAATAATAATCAGAGTTTGGCATTTTCACAAAATTTATTCAAAGTTAAAAAATAATAACCCTGTATTTACGTATATATATGAAAAGCTTTCTTTCGCTGTTTGCCAACTCTGATATACATTAAATAGTTGAATAGCATTTTTTTTTTTTCGAAAAAATATAGTATATTTATACAAATTATTAATATTTAGTCACTAACAAGAATTCGAGCTGAAAGCTTCTATCAAGTTCTATATCTATAGATCAAAATGTAAGCAACTTTTTTTCTAATACACTTCTTTATATAAACAAATAATTGTATAAAAAATGGATATTGATATTTATTAATTCTATTAAATCCGTTAAGTTTCAAAAATTCACATCCAAAGAAAACAATATTTACATTTATATATAAATACATGTATCAGGAATTATTCAAAAGGATGATTGTTAGCTGAAATAAAGTTGACTAGATGTTATCAACATTTATCAATACTGTTTATATATCAAAGGAAAATTCCTATGTAAATAATTAGAAGACAATGCTTTTCCTTTGTATTATTGAAAAAATATATTTTTACTTCTATTTTTACATATAAACATATAGTAACGGAATTTAATGTTTCTAGATATTAGAGCGTTTGCCTTCCCAAACACATATTTTGTCCATCAACTAATCATATCTTATCACAATACTAACGTATATATTAACCGAAATATAAGTATGGTATAAACTAGCGCTAAACAAAAACAAGTTTCTTTACATCAACTATATCCAGCATCTTTAACAATATATTTAAACTTTCGACCGTAGGTTCTCGTTGAAACATTTTGTAAATTAAAATTGAATATACAAATTAAACACTAGGTTATTTGTTTCAAAGGTTTTATTAATAATAAAATTAACACTTGATAGGTATTTCAACAATTTTTGTCATAATCAGAAGTGATTACATTCTGATGATAAGTAATTGACGAAATACGTATCAGGTCTATTGACTAAAAACATACTTAAAATTTTAACATCATAAATTGGGTGTTAAAAAGAAAAGTAATAACACCAGCGTTAAAAAATGTTATTCTCTAAACCAGCGGTTCCCAACCCGTGGGCCGCGGGCTTATTAGAACTGGTCAGCGGACGTCTCAGGAAAAATACAAATTATATAAGCCAATATATAGGTTTACATATACGCTGGGCCTCAGCGGTTTTTTTTTACGGAAAATGTGGGCCGCAAAAAAGGTTGGGGACCGTTGCTCTAAACCAAGTTTTTTTTAACATCGACGTTAATGTGTTACTTTTATCTCAAAGCTGTAAAAATCATAACCTTTGAGTGGGAAAAAAGTGTGAGTGTTTAAAAAAAATAAAAAAACCTTTGAAAAAAATAACCTAGTGTTTATAATTTGTATTTTTAATTTCAATTTACAATGCATTCAATTTTAAATTCTTTTATTTTATAATTAAAAAAAGAAAAATAATATTATAAATTATAAATATTATTTGGGTTTTTATGAGATTTCTTCAAAATTTTAAAGACAAAATAAGTAAAAGAATAAATTAAAAGCAAAATTTGAGAAAAATAAATAAATAAATAATGGCACATTTTAATGGCTTAATGGTTTTGTTCTTTTTTTTTTCCTTACATCTGCTTATTTCTTTTATTACTTTCTCTTCTTATCTATACATGTATATGAGAAAGTAGTGTAATCATTAAAATATTCGACTTTTTTTTTTTAGACCTTCTTGAGTCCAAAAAAAAGTAATTTTATAATTATGTCCGTGAATATATGTGTGTGTGTATGGACACACTAAAAACGCAAAAAATATTGTGGTAGTTTTGCAAAATATTTTAGATAAAGCCCCCCACTTCTGGGGTTTGCCGAATTTATTCTGAAAGTTAGATATACCACAACCCAAACTTGTTGCGTTTTTTTTTTATTCACACACAGCTAGAAATTTCAACAAGTTAACACAAAAAATTTGGTGTTCACATCGTCTCACCAGATTTTTTAATAAGTAAATATTATAGAGAAATAAAATCCGATCCGTAGGATTTTATTTGGGAGGAGGAGAGGAGGAGGAGGAGGACCGACAATAGGATAGCCACTAGTGATATTTTCTTTTATTAGAAATTGCATTCAAATTTATTATTTTTGTGGTTTTAGGAAACGGGCCCGGGGCAACCTCCCTAAATACGCCTCTAAACCTATGTGCGCGAACCTTAAGAGTTCTTTATCTAGAGAGATACAAAATTTTTTTATCAAATGTATACAAAAACTCTAATTTTCTTGTCGGTTTATTCATTAAGTTTTTTTTTAATATGCCGAATAACGCTATTCAAAAAGGATTATCTCTTTCCTTATAAAAGACAACAATGAAATGATTAAAATTTAATAAATTTTTTAAGAAATTCACTAAAACTAAAAAAACATTTGTTTAGTCTATATTTAAAAATTGTAATTCTTTAAAAATAATTACGCGCTGACTTTAAAGACCATTCAAATAAAGAAAAATTTAGAGGTCCAGGAAGGTTAGGAGGGGAGCCTGCCTGTTGTGGTGGTATGCATGTGTGTGGCTGATTTAACGATATTTAAATTTAACAATACATGTTTAATAATTAATATAATTAAAATGTAATAATCGATAATTAATGTTTTAATATTGCTCTCTTTGATTTATTATAAATAAAATATATTTTCTGCTTGCCTTTAACTAATTTGTGTTCATTTTCCGTGCTCTGCCACTTTTTTACGTGCCCTGAGTAAATTTTTTTAATTATTAAACATGCATTGTTAAAATAAATTTAAATATCGTTAAGTGAATCACACACACACACATGCATACCACCACAACACTGCCGAGCTGCTTAAAGATAAGATTTTGATCAAAATCTCCTCATCTCTGATCCTAATAATAATGGAGAATAAGAATTACAACATTAGAGAATGCATGATAAAGAAAGATCTAATCTCTTCAACTCCATGTTCCATAGCTAATTGTGCTTTATAAGGTATAACTATGATTATTGGCACACACAAAATTAATCTATATGTGATTGTCTCAACCGGTACAGACTGAATATGAAGATTCAGTGAAAAACAAATTTATATAGAGGTGGTAAAAATAGATAAGTGAGCATTTCTCTCTTTTTTTTTAAATTGTGCATTAAGACCTAACAAAAGAGAAGGATATTTCTTGTGGAGGCACAAACATTTTCTGCCTGTCACGAAATTGCCATCCCTGCTATCAATAAATCTTGAATAGCACCCTTAAAGGATTATTAGACGAATCGAATGATAAGCATGAAAGGCAAATTTCCTACTTTTATTTATTTTATCTAATATTAGACAAGGTCTTTAAGACAAGAAAACCATTTCTTGTATTTAGAGTCGGTAACAAAATGCAGGCATAGGAAAGGAAGAATATATAATAGAAAATATAATTATTGAAAAAATAATTGGATAGAAATTTTATATAAAATTAAATTGTGCTTTTTTTATTTAAAAAAATAAATAATTTATATTGAAATTCTCTTTAGAAAATGAATAAAAAAAACGAAAGATATTTTATTGAGCGATATATAAAAAATATTTACTCGAAAAATAGTATTTTCATCAAATGAAAAAAAATTTTTTTTTGACAAATTTTAAAATTAACATTTGAATTCAGTTTGTCTAAATTTGTGAAAAAATCGAAATAGACAACCTGTTCTTTCTTCAAAATCATGGATAGATACCTTTTGATTTGAATTAGACAAAAGTCAAGTTTCTGTTTCATTCGACTCAAGTAAAAGCAATGCAATTAAATGGGCAACAACATGGACATTAATCGAATTGGAAAGAACGCGATAAAGTTGTTTGTTTGTTGCCGATGACGGAAATTGAAAACTCTCATCAGGGAAGCACATCAATCTCGCTACCTCACGTGGTGTGAAATAACGAAGTTTGAGAGATCTCAATTGACGCCAATCATTATTTGAAGAGCGTTTACAATGTTCATAAATACGTGAAATTTCATTATCATCAGCTGGACAAAAAATGGAACCTGTACCTTCAGTATAATGAGAATAAGCTTTGGTGAAACAGCAAGAGCGACGACAATGCCGGGTCACGATGTCGAGAATCCAAGCACGTTTCTCAAGGACATTATCAGGTAACAAAAATTCCTGCAAAAATTCAAATAAGAAATTAAGTATTATTCTGATAATGAAATTGAAATACTACTAAAAAAATTATTTAAAGAGATTATTATTTTATTATATATATATATTGATTATTTTAAGAGATTTTTCGGAGGTGGAAGCCAAAAATACCAACTCAATTTAGCCAATTGGCCAAGTGTACATATTTTTTATTCTGAACAATAATTTATACAATTTTTTGTTTCACCCCTTTTTTTACAATTATTGAGTAGTAAATATACTGTGGTGGGAAAAAATCGAGCCACTAAAATTTGATCTTTTTTTAAAACTTTACATTAATGTGAATTCATAGAGATAATTGATCATTCTAATTTTTCTTTTTTTTTTGTTTTATTAAATTCAAAATTTATCAACAATATTTATTGAAAATCAGACGCGGTTCTTGTTTTTGGGAGGGGGGGGGGGGAATAGAACTAGTCAATTGCAATCTTCAATTTACCCGTGAATGGAACAAGCTCCCTGCGTCTATCTTCCAGAAAAAAAGACTTTCAAGTCTAATCTCAACAGTAATTTTTGGAAAAATTTTATTTTATTTTCTTACCTCTTAATTCATAAAACCTTAAACAATGTTTTAAGACGATTTAAAAAGCATTTTAGCAAAATTTTAATTCATAAACGTATTTTTGGCCTAAAATCTAGATTAAATTCCTATTTTAACTAAAATGCCGAGATATTAAAGTCTCTTTTATAAAATATTAGGAATATAAAACACAATTTTTTTTAGTATTCTTCATGAGGACTATCCGCTCATAATCGACAAGTAACCACCTTGGTAAACTATTTACAAAAAAAAAAAAAAAAATTACCTGAAATTCTTGGTCATTTCCAATTTCCAGAATATTCTCAATAGCATAACAATTATGTCCAGCTGCCAAATTACGGTGCCGTTCATTCAAACGTTCAAATTCATTTGTTTGAATAGGAAATTGTTCCATTAATGGTCCAGGAGTGAAAACAAATTGTAAAGGACGTCTTTTTCCAATTAGATAATAACGATGGCGACTATTTGGGATATGAAATTGATCAGGACTCAAAATCAATTCTTGATAGTTGAAATTAATAGCATCAAGTGTAGCTGTCAAGCGATCCCGGGCTTCAGAGTGTTCAAAACCTTTGACATTCTCCACAAGGACATATTTAAAACGAGTACTTAAATCTGGCATTAATTTAAGTATGTGAAGAAATGAACTTGTTCGATCATCAGAAGTATCTTTTTTTAAACCAATTCTGAAAAAAAAACATTGATCTTTAAGGAATCTGAGCATATAAGTAGAGAGCAAAAGTTTTTTGACGTGACAACGTCTTATAAATCAAGTGTCTATAGTGGCAGGTTAGGGAGGCATGCACGAAAAAGTTTATCGGCTTGAATAACTCCTCTGTCTTAAGAGGTATAATTATGGGGAATATACGGTTAGAAAGAATGGGTTTTCAGCTAAAGATTTCACCATTTATTTTTTTCCTATCATTTTATTTGACCGCGCTGCGGTAAATTCTAATTTGAAAGTTTAAACCCCTTTAGATTCCGAACGGCTAATCGGATCAGACTAAATGGGATGTCAATTTGGTGCAGAAAAAAACCTCTAATAGAATAAATAAAAAAAATCCCGAGTAATTAACTCCAAAATTAGTTTTTTTCTCGAAAAACCTCATTTTTTAAGCATAAGTTGCCCTTAATGGATAAAAGTTTGGCCACACCTGTCATATATTGTTACAATGAAAATGTTTGAACATGTTTATTAATGGGAACAAAGTACTAGTAAAAAAAAAAACAATACTTTCTCTCTTTATATTTCAATATAGGTAAGAGAAAAAAAAATTTTTTTTGAAGTCAAGCAAAAGACGTTGTCACGTTAAAAAGCCTCTATTTTTTTTTGAGAGATATCTCATAGATTTAAACATATTTTTACAATTTTGAAAACGACTTCAATTTTTTGACTCTCAAAGATAATTTTTATTTTCTCTTATCTGTTATTATATATGGACCCTGTTACGCATTAGTGTGTCAAGCGCCAAAAAAAAATTGAGTTAAGCACGGAATATTGTTTCAAATGCTATAATTAATAGTATTTTTTTATGAAATATGTCCTAAAAAAATTTATATTTAATGTTACTTGCACAATTGACAAAAAAAAAAAAAAATGATATAAAATCTAATCAAAACAATGTAAATCAGAAAAACTTGAATGTTAATTTTCTCAAATCTCGGTACCTAGCGCTTGACACACTAATGCGTAACAAGGTCCCTAATCACCTGTTGGGAATCATAGTGGCGAAAATTCAAAAATTCAATTTTTGAGTTAAGCCTGGCAAACGTTGTTAAAACCTCTTCTCTCAAAGTGGCCAAAAGATATTTCCATTCTTGTTGTTGCCTATTGATTTGTTGCCCGGCTATTTTTATTTATTTTTTTAAAATAAAAAAACACTCACCCTTTTTTCCCACTCACACTCACATACACACAGTCTTGTCGGCAACTTAGGCCATTTAAGACTTTACGATATTATTTATAATATCCTATTGGGGGTCCAGGCTCTATTTAAGCCATTTGATATCTAAAATCAAATCATCGGGACGCCTGGGGTCCGAACCCGCGACCCTCTGTATAGAAGGTTAGCACGCTAACCCCTACACCAAGCCCGAGGGCACATGGCTATTTAAATTTATAAGTTTATAAAACTTTCAAACTCCTTTTCTCGAATTGTTCAATTTCGGACTTTCGCCACTCAGCATTCTCATCAGGCAATATGATAATTAATATAAAGAGAGAAAGTATTGCATTCATGTCAAAAATTCGATGTCGGGATTTTGATAGAAATAAACATTTTGAGACCCCCAGAGTCCAAAAAAGTCATATAAAATAAATATAAATATAAAATGATCTGTTAGTCAGTGAACAAAATTTCTTAAGAATGAAAAGACCTAGGTCTTTTTTTTTTAAACACTCACACTTTTTTCCCATTTACACTCACACACACTGTCTTTTCGACAACTTAGACCATATAACACTTTTACGATAACCGTTGTTAATGAATACATCTATTGGGGGTCCAGGCATTCTTATTTAAGCCATTTGGTATCCGAATGGCTTAAATAAAATCATCGGGACTGCCTGGGATCCGAACCAGCGACCCTTGGTATACAAAGCAGGCGCGCTACCAACTACACCAAGCCCGAGGTTGAAATTTGATATTTAATTTAGATATACCCATGGCACGTAACACGAAGCTTTTGAACACAATCGGCATACAGAGTTATTTTGCATTTGCATCTGCACTTAACCTAAACATTGTTTTAAATAATAAAAATAATAAACACCTTGTAAAAGGTTGACACGGAGGACTCATAAGGATCATTTCGAAATCAAGTCCATTAAGCTCTTTAGCTGTGAATGATTGAATATTCCGTTGCAATAAACGTGTTCCAGGGAAATTATGTAGATAAACAGCATTAGCAGTTGTGTTGATGTCAGCTGCAGCTATCACTTCTGCTTTAATTCCACTTTCTGTAAAAAAAAAAAAAAATTATTCCTATGAATTAATAGAAATTTTATAATATAAAATACCCTAGATAATAATTTAATTTTTTTTTAATTTTAATGATTCGGTGAAAATTAAGACTAGCTATCTTGGATGATATTATAACTTGGATAATTCTATTTTTTTTTGTCATAGATTAATGATTTAGTATTTGGTAGAGGGGGATGGGCAGAATCACGATCCTTTTGGATTTAAATCCGAAAATCCGATCCGATCCAGGATTTTCGGATCATGATTCGTTTCATTTTTGCTCTTATCTAGAATCCTGGATTTTTCTTTTAAAATTTTTTACTTTTTAATAAATATTTATATCCTTTTGATTCATCCAAACGATCAAAAATCAAGCTGGGATCAGATTTTCGGATCGGAACAGCGATCCTTTTTCTAAATCGGATCGGGTCGCCTGAGTTTGTCGGATCTCTAATCCTTTTGCAGCAGTCGGATCGGATCGTCCGGACTGCCCTAATTTGAAGATCAGATCGCTAATCCTTTTTAAAGGATTTTGATCATCCCTATTGGTACATTAATTTTTTAGGTAAATTAATCATACTAAAGAACGCTTAGTGCTCTCCTCCATCGTCCTCAACTCCTCATTGACTCTATTGCTCTCCATTCTTCTCCACTACTCCACCTGGCCATTTCCAGCAGTCCGCCCACCTCGTCACATTTCGCGAAATTGCTTCTCTCCCTCTTTTACAAAATATACTTGCAATCTCCATCCCTTCAGATTTCCTTAACCACATTGTTTTGTCTTCTTTTGCCATCTTCTCCTCTTTTAGATAGCTGATTTCTTGATTGATGTTTCAAACACAATATACAGTTGGAGGAGTTGTCAATTCTGCTCCAGTTTGCTTGAATTATCATGTCTACTTTCACAAAATTATTTACATATCCGCGCTGTTCGTTTGAGCTTGCTTCAACCACTTAGGATATTCTCCATTTCCTTTGGATTGTCTTTCCCCAAGTAGTGCCACATTCTTATCCGGGTTTTTAATTATTTCTCGCATGCAGTCTTTTTCGTAGATCATTTCTCCCAGATGTAACAGGTAGCAAGTATCTTCTGCCATGAAGTCACTTGGAGTTTCATTCTGCTCAGGTCCATCCTCCATTATTTATTAGCCTGGAGCATACTAGTCCACGTCGGTAATATCATGAAGAATCTTTCTTGATTTCTCTCCACTCCTCTCAAATCCCGGCAAATTGAACAAATGAGCCAGGTTTGTCTTTGGCTATTAATCCCGCGTTCAGGAATCAACCCAAATTTAAAATTCCCTATACTGACACTAAATCACAGAAAAAAGGCCAAGATGAGAAAAGAAAAATTTTATTTTAATTTATATCAAGAGAATGTAAAGGTAAAGTGATAAAATACAATAATTAACTAAAAGAATAATTGGAGCAATTTTTTTTAAATATTTACATTACAAATTCAATAAAGATAAGAAATATCTCAAGAATCCATAGTTTGTTTTTTAATGTTGAGTAAATTAAAAAAACTTGATGGATTTCATCTTGGACTCACCTTTAAGGGCATAATGCATGCCTCCAATTCCGCTAAACAATTCAAGAACCCGCATTTTTACTATTTAAATTCAATTATACTTATTTATTTGTCAAATTTATAGTTTAATTTTAGAAGGTAAGTTCTTTGAAAGCAATAAAGCCACTTCTTTTAGTTCCATTAAGGTAAATATAATCATCTGAATGTCATTGGTACAATAAAATTAACGAAATTAATCCTTGATAATGAATGTAGATTGTTAATGATGACTTTTATTATTAAAAAGCTGTTAAAAAGGACAAAAATGAACGAAATGTCATTCAAGACCACAAAACACCTGAAGCTAGGAATGATACAAATTCTCTGGCGGGAAAAGAAAACAAGAAAAAATTTTTTGTTTTATTAAAATTATAAATAAAAACTGTAAAAAAAATAAGATAATTACAGAACAAAAGATTATTCAAAAATATCTTTTAAAAATAACTATAAATTTAATTTATTTCTTTGAATCAAAATACTATATTTTTTGATAATTAATATCTAAAGATCAATTTTTATTTTTAGTGTTTTCTTATATTTATCTTCTTTATCCTTTTACAACAATAAACTATTATATAAAGTAATCTTTTAATTCTAATTATTTATAAAATTCTCATTGTTAAGTTTTCAGTTGATGTGCTGAATGATATAGAAGCTAACTTGAGAGGAGTTCATGTGAGTTTGGAAACAAAAAATTTTATTAAATCATGAAAGATAAGAAATTTTAAATTATGCAACTATATAAAAAACTTATATTATTTTTTATTATAAAAGGATATTAATGTGACTTTATTTCTTATAGAAAAAGTTATCCTTCTTCTGCTATATTCTAATTTTATTTTGAAGCAATAAATTTTATTTACAAATGTCGTAAATATAATTTTGATACTTTTGTCTTTTTTTTTTTAAATTTTAATTTTATGAAAAATAATTAAAAGCAAATGGCTTATGTTCATTTAATTAATTTATTTTAGACCACAAGTGAGTATTTTTGTTTTCTTTAAATTCGAAATTTTTTTTTTTCATTGAATGCAATTTTTTTAGGCGGTCACTCAACATGAACTTGAAGCCAATCAAAAAAGAAAAATTATTTGATCATAAGGTGAAATATAAATACCTAAATAATGCCTTTTACAAGCAAACGACATATGAGAGAGAATTCGAGACCCTCCAGCTTGCCTATGGCCTTCGATCATATGAGTAAAATATTTTCACTTCTTTTTTAAATTTAGTTTGTCTAAAATACAAATATTATTCGAAAAAATTTTAACAAACAATATTTATAATAAATTACAACAAAACTAATGCTTTAGGAATAGTTTATCATTCTAGTTTTTGCTAATGGGTCAAATGACTCCTGATTTCCTTTTATAAAAAAAAGGTTTTATTATGAAAAAAAAAAAACTAGACTAGCTAATTTTAAATATTTTTTCTTGACTTAACATTTCAGCATCATAAATAATGTATTTTAAAAGAAGAAGAATAAGCAAATTTTAGATTGGACGAAGGAGGCGGGCTCGAGACCAGTGACGTCATTTCAGTTTTTTCTTGGAGTGGGGAGGACAAAAATTTTTTTTATTTCCTGTGCTACTTAATTTATATACATATAAACATATATCAGGGCCGGAACTAGGAAATTTAATTTGCCGCCCCCTTCTTAAAATTTTCCTTGATCTCAAAAATTTTTCTGCGAAACCAAATGTTCCCGTCCTAAAAAATATTTTACCTTTTTTTTAGAGACGCAAAAATTTTTGCCGCCCGCGGAACCAAAAAATTTTTTCGTATGCCGTCCGTGGAACCAAAATTTTTTCCCTTCCGGAAAAAATATTTTTCCTTTTTTTTTTGAGAAGCTAAATAAATTTTTGCCACCTGCGTAACCAAAAATTTTTATCTTTCTTGGATTGCCGCCCCCCTGATATCTGCCGCCCGGGGCACGTGCACCCACTGCCCCCCCCCCTCCCCCCAATCCGGCCCTGACATATATATACCTCTATATTTTTAGCTGTATACTTATTTATAAAGAGGGAGTGTGAGTTTGTTTGTATATATAGTGACTAAGCTCAGAATTTACAATTGTCTTCCAAACAGGGAGGTTCCAAACCTTGGAGAGGGGAGAGCAAATAACCCCTTCCTCAAATGACGTTCCTGCACGAGACCAGTAATTTGTAATTGAGGTTTCTAGCATCCGTCAAGCTCTTTTTCAAAACTAACACAATTGTGAGAAAAATTCAAAACCCCTGGTTCAGAGAGAAGACATAAGCTTCTCGCGGCTGGCTGGGGTCCCTAGCTCGCTTCCCGTCCCATGCGAGAAAAATTTATCTTAAGTTTATTTGCTATCAATCATTTGAAATAAATAGGAATAGGAAAAATTGAGTCATTTTGGGGCCTTCCAGGATTTAAGCCATTTGGTATCCAAATGGCTTAAATAAATTCATCGGATTGCCTGGGATTCGAACCCTCGACCCTTGGTAGGGGCGCTACCAACTACACTGAGCCCGAGGGCGTTCCCACCTTGATCTATAATAACGTTAATAATTCTGAGAAATTAATCAGATGTATTTATTTTGAATAGGTCTATCAGATGACCCTTCATTCAGTGGCGAATTTTCAAAGTTCACTGAATTCCCTCCACCTCCGCTGCCTCCATCACGAAAAGCCATAAGTTTGTCAGGGACCACCAGTCAAAGTGATAGTGAAGATGAAGATCAGCTGCCTATTTGGGTTCGATCATCTGATGATAATGCACAAGCTCTACCTCCTATTGGTGTCTTCTGGGATATTGAAAACTGCCAGGTATCTATTTATATCAGATATTTTATAACTTCGAGTTTTCGAGTTATCCCCTATCCAAAAAATCTCTTGCTCTTCGGACAATAATGCACATCCCTCTATTTTACAACAATACAACATACTTTTCATAGATTTAGGTAATCTTAAAACGTAAAAATACAAAAAAAAGAAAAGAAAAAGGGAAAAAAAGCACACTTAATACAACAATTTTCTGGAAAGCGTCTGGACTACATGAATATAATGTGAGTAAGAAAAATAAAAAAGGTCCCATCCCCGAGCTCGACCACGGGTTCGATTTTGATAACGGGGAGATCGTTGTTCCGGATAGAAATTAAGAAATTTGAAAGTAATCTAGATATCTTACATTATCTCTGATGTAGATAAGTTGGTTAATCATCACTCTGACACACAAGACCTAAATGCCGTGCCTTATTGAGCTGGTGAGTGCGCAAAGGGGGGGGGTCATTTTATGTAATAGGGACTGTTCAGTTGTATCAAGGAAGGGTTGCAGGAGCAGGGACTGGCAGCCAAATTTTTTTCTTCAAATATTTTATTTAGCCAACGTTTCGGTCTCGATAGAGGACATCTTCAGGGCCCAATAAGTGTCAAGGAAATATATATAATTTGCATTAGGCAGCTATATGTAATGATGCTAATCAGGTGAGAGATCTTTCAATACAATTAATTGATAATAATGTATTGGTTTATTTCAATTTTCAGTATTTGGGAAATGTATTTATAGAATGAAATGAAAATGTCTTTGTGCTTAAGGAAAAATGAAAATTGAACTGCAATATTGAATTCTTAGCATTGATTCAAGAGTCCCTCGTGTTTTGCATTTGCATATAGTTTGACCATATGATGAACTGAATCCCAAAATACAGCCTTCATTTTTAAACAACAATTTCATTGTTTGGTCTTTGTTCACGAGTGCAGAAGGCACGATAGATTTTACAACCGTTGTAAGTGTGCCTTTTTCCTTTTTTGGGAATATTTGGGAAAATCTAAATATATGAAAATGATGTATTGTTGCATTTCAAGGTCCTGAGGATGGGTGACGTATATTCCCCGAAATGCTTTACCTTTCTGTCAATTGGACGGCCTTCCTCCATTATATTATATTACTGTAAAATATTTAAATTACTAAAATTCTTCTAATTTCGGGCCCTAAAGGAGCTAAAAGAAAAAAATCTCGACATCGAATTTTTGACATGATCCTTACCATATATGGTGAGAGAAAGTAAAAAAACCCCATACCGAAATATAAGCAATTTTTCGCCACTACATTTAGAATAATTTCAGAAATTTATTATTAGAAATTTAAAATTGCAATATCATTTTAATTTTAAGGTGCCTAAAGGAAAATCCGCTGTAGCTGTTGCACAGGCCATCCGAAATCATTTTTTTGCAAATTACCGGGAAGCTGAATTTGTTGTTGTTTGTGATGTAAAAAAAGAAAATAATCAAATATTACAAGAATTAAATGATGCCCAGGTTAGTAAAAGTTGCAGCTGATTTAATTGTATTTATTTTAATATAAATATTTATTTATATTCAGGTGAATTTAATTCACGTGGCGAGTACTTACAAAAATGCCTGCGACGAAAAGCTGCGTCAATCTATTCGTCGTTTTGCTGACACCCATGGATCTCCATCAGCGATTATTCTGATTAGTGGCGATATCAATTTTGCCGCCGATTTGAGTGATTTACGACATAGAAAGAAAATTCATGTGATTCTATTGCACAAGACCAATTGTTCTCAAGCCCTTATCATGTGCGCATCAGAACATCATGATTTTCTTGAACTTGTTGATGGCCTCCCACCAAGATCATCTCTAAAGGTAGAAAGGATCTATCACGTTTAAAAGAAAAGAAAAAATCACAATTAAAAAATAATTTTCAGTTGAGTCTTCCAGTTGATTTATTAGTCTCCTGCCTTCCCGAAGATAAAGATCCCTCAAAAGTCAAAACTCGCCTTCGACAATTATCGGACAATTGTGGGGGACGGGTCGTTTCTATTAACAAATCACTTGCTCTTGTTAGATTTGCATCAGAAGAAATTGCTGACAGGTTAGAAGATTATTCAAAATTATTTAGCAGGCCGATAATTTCATGATTAATATTTTATTTTTTAGGGCTCAAAAGAGAATGCATGGTGAAGATGTATATGGTCATCAAATCAATGTTGGATATGCTAACAGAACTCCCCGAAGTATTTCTAAGGGCCTTATTCCGAATTTCAGTAAGTTCCTATTCTTATTCTTATCATTAGTCGCCCACACAGCTTTTGAGCGATTCACAATAATTCTTTTCAATATAAAATTGTTAAACCCTAATTTTACACATTAAATAAGTTGAAATTTTCTTTATTTTCAGCGCATTTTCATTATCAAGCGCAGCACTCAGCTTTGTCTCCTCACCATTTTAAATATCATCCATTCCATTCTCCTTTTTTAAATTCTAAAGAATTCTCTCCACCCCCTCCCCTAATGCTTCCCCCTCCTCCAAAAATATTTCTTCCATCAAGTCCTCAAATTTCAAGATCATCGCCATTAAGGAAAATCTTAGGAGATGCAAAAAAACAAATTGGTAATTTTTTATATATTTTTTTTAATAATAAGCCCATGAAACAAAACTCTAATAGGATTTCACTCAGGAGATTTAATGCTCAGCGCTCGATTTCGTCAAACCCATCCGAGACTATTTCGCTTTCTATTTCTTGCAACTTTTTCTCAAAAGAAAGACAATTTTGAACCCGATATACTTTGAGTAGCGTTTAGTCTGAGATTTGTTCTGTCGTTGATAAATTGGAAAGCTGTTAAATTCCAAAATTGCGCAAGTGAAAAACACACTAACCCGTTTGTGGCGCGTATGTGAAATCCTAACTTTGAAACAATAATAATATTTTGTGTTCAACTAGTTCGTGAGTTTGATCATCTTATAATTTATTGAAGAATACGATTCACCGACAAGAGGAATTTAATGTAAATGTTTATTGCTTTCTATGCTAAAAGTTCAAAAAGAGCTCGAGCTCCTCAATATTAGGATTAGGTGTTATAGGAGTCTCCTGTTGCTATTTTTGGCATCTTTTTTTTTTTAATTAATTTTTTAAAAAAATGAGCACGAATCTCTTTTCTTACTAATTAACAGAATAAATAATAATAAAAAAAAATATTCAAAATTTGAATTGTGTATCTTTTTAGCTGTGAAGCCCCGAGTAATTAGGGGAAGAAATGAATTAAGTGGTCCATCCTCTCAAGAGATCGAACTTGAAAAGTTTTTAAAAACTGAGGAGAAATATATGCCTCCCTTATCGGAACTCCTTTCCTCTTCAAAAAGGTTATCTAAAGAAATTCCTTCTTCATTCAATGGGGTAAGAAAAAGATTTTTATAATAAATAAACTTGATAAAATTTAATTCTTAATTTTTTTTTTATAGAGAATAGAAATACCCCAATGTCAGGAAGAAATGATTTCTGAGAGATCAAACGAAATGATCCGTATGAAAATTGTCTCTTTACTTCAAGAGGTACCAAATCACTCTCTGCCATTTGGAGTATTCCTCAAGTGTTTTCAAAGACGTTATCATTCAACCATTGAATTGATCGAGTTAAATCGCTTCACAGATGCAATACTTGTATCAAATGATGACAGAATTGGTAAAATTGTAATTATCATTTTATTTTATTTTTATTAGTAT
This sequence comes from Euborellia annulipes, assembly GCA_023213315.1. Classification (NCBI taxonomy): domain Eukaryota; kingdom Metazoa; phylum Arthropoda; class Insecta; order Dermaptera; family Anisolabididae; genus Euborellia; species Euborellia annulipes. The sequence goes on from JAKCPI010018294.1 coordinate 146,313, forward strand.
TAATATAGGCTATCTCGTTTATTATAAGAAATTTATATATGAATGTGAAATGATTGTTTTGCCTGGGTACACTCGAATCAGGGGAATTCCACTTTGATGAAGAATAACTGCCCTTGAGGATTCACACATAATTTTCAATAACATAAACAAAGGATATAACAAAATGACATGGCTGAAACTGGTAGACTAGGGTGAGCACAATGCATATATAATTTCAAAAAAAAAAATTTTAAATCTTTCCGGTCAACCAATTTTCATTAATTGTTCAACCCTATACTGGATATTCATCAGGGCCTACAAATACAAATAAAAAAAAATTAGAAAATTTATTTTATTAATAAGAGGGTAGAAAATAAGACACGTAGCTAAATTTTTTTATTTATTTATTTAATCCACCTCGCTGACGTTTCAGTTCCGCGTTTGAACCATCCTCAGAACTGGCGAAAAGTCATTATGAAAGTGTCACAGTGGATTTTATACATTGTTGAACTAAACACTTATATAATAAATATATACACAGTATGCGATGACCAGATACATTATTTTATGTACATATTGTATGTATATATTTATTAAATAATTATTTGGTTTAACAGTGTATAAAATCTACTGTGACACTTTCATAATGACTTTTCGCCAGCTCTGAAGATGGTTCAAACATGGAACCGAAACGTCAGCCGTGTGGATTAAATAAATAAATGTTATGAATATAACATCACAGCTACAAATCGCGTTTTGTAACAATTATCCTTGAGGATAAGAGAATTTGTTATTATTGACTGACCGCCTGGACGCTCCTCTCCAGTAGGAAAATTAATTCGTGCAAGTTTAATTTTTTTTTTTTTTACATGACTTGAGTCTAGGGTAGAGAAGGTCCTTTGGTCACTTTGTTTTTGTGTTTTATATTAATTATTTTATTTTGTTCTCCCAAGGTTGTTTTGAATCCAAGATATCGTCATAATTCATCTGAAGATGAAAAGAAATTGCAAGATAGAACTATTGATACAACAACAAATACATGCATAAGACATTTGCATAAAATTGATCTCGGGCCATTGCCAAGCATTATACAAGAGATTAAACCTTTTAGTGAAGATATTTATAAGCTTTTAAAATCGCACAATGGAATCATCTCACTGAAAAGGTAAATATTTCATTTAATAGAGACCTTTCTTGGAAAAAATATGGAAACAATATTACAATATAGCAAGCAAGTCAAAGAAAAAAAAATAAATCACTTTTTTTTAACAGCAGTCGTTATAAGGAGATCTATTCAAGCAAGCTCCTGGATGTGAGCGCAGGAAAATAAAAATAATTTCTACAATATATATATATATCACGGATCTACCGATTTGTACTCGATCTGCTCTACCACTGGACCTCAGCCGAGGGCGAGACACTTGACGGCCCGGGGCTCTCTAATACCCCCCCCAAAAAAAAAAAAGTTTTTTACTATGTGTCTGGCTATTGTGCCTTCATGCCAACAGTTTTGACACAACTTTTGAAATAGTTTGTTTATACATAGCTTAAATATTTATTTAAATAAAGTTAATTAAAAATTTTTCAAAATTTCAAACATAGAGTTAAAATATTTTATCGAAGGATCCGGACAGAGGATTTCCGGGCAAATCTGGAGGTATGGAAAATTTTTTGAAAATTAGCACTCAAATCTGTTTTTACTATCCTGAGTCGTGAAAAGATCAAATTTGATTTGAGGTTAAAAGGCCCCTGAGGAAAAATTTCAAGAAAATGATTTTTTTTTTAATTGAAATTTTAACCATGAAAATTATTTTTTATTAGAATTTTAAGGTGGGAGGAATGGGCCCCCCCTCAGGGGCCCAAACCCCTCCCCCCTTCCCTTCAGCACGGCATTCGGTTCAGTGGTAGGCCACACTGAGTACAAATCGGTAGATCCGTGGTTCGAATCCCGGCTGCATTCTATTTTTTGTCGGCTATTTGAATTAATAAATATTAAATTGTATGAATTTTCTTCTCGGATTCATATGTGATATATTTTATTCTTTATATATATAATTTTTGTATGTGTATGTGACTGAACTCCTCCTAAACGACTGAACAATAATGATGAAATTTTCTGTGTATGTTTGTGAGAATCCCGAAGGTTTTGTTTCACAAATAACAATAAGTTAATGAGTAATTAACTTAAAATAAGAAAAAAATAAAAATTAGGAGAAATAGTTGATGGTAACAAAATATAAATATTTACATGTTAGATTTTTTTTTATTTATTTAATTTTGAATTCTAAAATATCGGGTAAATTTTGTCTGTGTAGGGAGAGTCCCGGAAAGGATATGATTCACAAAAAATCTTAAGTTCATGAATAATTAACGTTAAAATAATCTCTATATATAAAAATGAAAAGGAAAAATTATGTATATGTATATAAGTAGGGAGAGGGGGTAGGGATAGAAAAGTCCGGAAGTCTATATATATATATAATTTCTTATTTAAAAATAATTTCATTTTTTTTCGGATTATTTTTCGACTCCAAAATTCTAGCAGTTTAGGGCATGAACTGACTGACCATCATCAGGGCTACCAACAAAGCATGAGAAAGTTCTTTCCGTCCTGCGGATTAAAAACTCTCTAGGATAGATCTCCTTTTCACTGCATTTATTAATTATTTGATTATACCACATTCATGGCCGTAGCCAACTGGGGATGTAGGAATTCTCTCTTACTTCCAAAATCGAAAAAAAAAAAAAATAGATGAATTGATAAGAATATAATAGTGAGGGAGATATATCTTTATTAGATTAATACGTGGGAAGAGAGGATGTCAACCTCTATTAAATGAAAATTTCAATCCAAGAAAACGTTTTAGTCCAGGATCCCAGGCCCATTTTTACAAGTTATTACTATCAAGCTAATTTTCCCTGAGTAGCTTCATTTCGATGAGATGACCAAAACTCTCATCAAAATGAAGCTACTCATGAAAAATTATCTTGCTAGTAATAAATTGTAAAAAGGGGCCCGTATTCCTGGACTATTTCGGCTTGGATTGAGTTTTGATAGAGTTTGTCTGAGATCCTCTCTTCCTACGTATTAATTTAATCATTGAACAGCCACTTCTCTCTACCATTATTATTTTAGAGAAGAGAAAGTAGGCCAGGGGATTAACATTTAGCTTGAAATGTTTCTGAAAGTTTTTTCCGTCTCCTCTCACTTAATTTTAGAATGTCAACAACTAACTATTGCATCTTTAAAATTTATGAATTATTTACTCAAACCATTTAAAATATTGCTTATTCAAAAAAATATTCTTTATTCATATTAATAATTTTTGGAGTTTAGACTTTCACAGGTTATTATTAGTAAAAGAATTTGATTTCGGTTTAACTGTGGTTTATTTGTAAAAATTACAACGTTTCGGCCACTTATTCTGTGGCATAAGGCACCTTTATAATCTTAGCTGATTGGTTAATAGCCCGAAATATATCGAGTTAGAAATTCAATATTTCTTTCATTTATAACTTACAATGTTAGTGAAACCTCACATAGTATACTAAATAATTTTACTAAATTTCTTAAATAATGGAAGTTTTATTTGTCTATGGCCAAGTTAGTGGTGGCCATAGACAAATAAAACTTCCATTATTTAAGAAATTTAGTAGAAAAAAATTGTGCAATCCCACATTTAATCGTAAATAATTTTACTTAATTGATACCCAATGTATTTTAGAAAGAATCCCATCGGTTGTAACGGAAACGAACTCCTGACCCCTAACTCAAGAGGCGGGTCTTCATTCACTCTGCTATTATAAATTTAACTTTATTTTTTTAATCACCTCTCCTCCACCCCTCCCCCACCCCCAAATTTAGCTACGGTCCTTCGGTTCTTTATAAATATTTTTTGTTTCTTTTGATTCCTAAGTAAAAATTAATAAATCTTCTTCTCTTCTAGTTTCACACATTGCTTCACCTTTGAGTTGAAGAAATCCCTAATTGAATGTGATAACGGTATTCCTCTCGAATACTTAATTCTCTCTGTTCCTAATATCACGATCAAAACTTTAAATCTTGGCCAAAAATGCAGATACGTCGTTTGGTCAACAGATAATGGTTTGTTATCCAATATATAATTTTTATTTTTATTAATTATAAAATAAATTACTAAAATTAACAATTTCAGACAAATATCAATGTGACACGCCCCACGCTGCTGCTAAAATGAGTGCATTTTCCGAGAAAATATTCGAACTTTTGCATAATTTGCCACGAGGTCAACTTGAATTTAATAGTTTCTCTAATTATTATCATCGAACTTTTGGTCATCAATTTCGCATCTCAGATTATGGATTTAATAGATTATCTGATTTACTCGAAGCCATTCCTGCCATCGTTAAAGTGAGTTCATTTTAAACATATCAAAGAACACCCAAAGTAACATTAAAATAGATCGAAATATTACACAGTGTAACAAATTAGATATGCAAAATATTTTGGGTCCTTAAGGCTATTATTATAATTATTTGAAATTCCTATTGGGATCCCCGTTTATTATTTCGAAGACACACACCTCAAACCCAATCGGCCTTTGACCGTAGCCATCTACCGGCACCCCTTGAAGTTACATTAGTCGGGGGGGGGGACCAAATTTTTAAAAAAAGGGGGGGGCCCTGATATCGTATTTCCTATCTTAAGTTAATTTCTAGCTAATGAACTAATCCTTATTTCTAATTATACCCGGTTCCTTTTATCCAACCTCTTCTGTCCTAGAGAGGATGTCCTAGTTGAGGAGGGACTCCCTCAGCACCGACTCCTTTCCAAGAATGCATCACTGAGAGGGAACGCTTAGTCCCTTCCACAGGTCGGGATGTCACAGCAACTCCCTCTCCCCATAGACGTTCCTGAGGAGCTATTGTGGTTAGATCCAATATTCCAATCCAGGGTTATGTTTACATTAAATTTTTATTTAATAAAAAATTCCCGCACGCTCAGGATGTGATCACGGATCTTCTGAGTAAAACTCGATACCCTAACCCGTTAAACCAGTGAGCAGTATATTAACGACGTTATTTATAATAAAAATTAGAATTAATTTTCTAAAATTTATTTTCCAGGTGATTGGTGAAGGCAATAAACGAATGGTGATTTTATCCAGGGAGGCTCAAACAAAACGTTTCGTTAATCATATGCATTATATTCTAGATAGATTTGATCTCAATTCACTTTCCGAATTAAATCTACCTGAACTATATCTTCATGAATTTAAAAAACCATGGGATGTCGTCGAGTATGGAGCAAGCAACATCGATGAATTGATGGAAAATGTAATCAAATGCATAATATATATCCTGACCCGCCTGCTGTGTCCCTCGCCTTTATTTTTCTTTAACCTTTAAAAGATTCTATTTGAATTTCAAGTAATTAATCATTTCAACGATGATGATGATGATGATGAGAGAAGTGTCTGTCCATCGATTAGATCAGCGGTTCCCAACCTGTGGGCCGCGGGCTGATTGAAACTGGGCCGCGGACGTTTAAGAAAAGATAAAAATTTATATATATATACATATACTGGGTGTATCAAAAAGGACTTTACAACTTGAATCGCACTATCAGGAGCACTAGCGGCAGATGGCTGTCTTCACACCCGAGCGTGCTGGTTCTGTGTTTTGGTTTGAAATATCAAAGACATATAAATTTATCCAAAGAAGTCTCGCACCTGGTTTTAGTGTTGTTTAAAGAGAAACACAAAGTTTTTTTTTTTACCTCGAACTAACGAGTATGGGAAAAAATTGACTACCGATGGGATGTGTGCAGGATAACCAAAAGAGAGTTTGAGGTAAAAAAACTTGACGTGAGTGTGTTTCTCTATAAACAACACTAAAACCGGCTCTGTAGCTTCTTTGAATAAATTTATATGACTGTGACATTTCAAACCAAAACACAGAGCTTGCACGCTCGGGTCTAGTGAAGATATTTTCGATATTTTATTTATTTATTTATTTATACTAGAAAATGCTCCGAGGCGATTTGTGCCTCATATGAGCAGAAAATACATTGATACGTGTGTAGGGAACATTTAGCATAAACACAACAGCATACAGCAACACATGCTTCACACCACAAAACCCGGGGCCGCCCACCGTCCCCGGAAGACAGCCCTCTTTAACGCACAACTGCCGCTAGTTCTACGTGAGTCAAAACTTGATGTGTTTCTCTACAAATTGACACTACAATCACCTCTCTAGGTTCTCTATATAGATTTATATCAATTTTCAAAGTGGTAAAGTCCTTTTTGAAACACCCTGTGTGGGCCTCAGAGTTTTTTTTTTAACGGAAAAAGTGGGCCGCACATCAAAAAAGGTTGGGAACCACTGGATTAGATAAATAAAAGGAGAGGAAGTCAGCCTCTATCTAATGAAAATCCAAATAAAAAGGCTTTAATTAAATGATGCCATCATCAGTTCTTATGTGAATACAGGCAATCTCAATTAATAACACATCGAGTTGCAGAGAGAGCTCCGCAATATGACTCAATGCTTTGTCATTTGAGCTCACACCTCGAAAAATGGACTGATGATGGTTATATTTCAATAAAACCGAAACTGTTTCCTCAACAGAGAGTTTCATTTCGTGGAGACTGATATCCTGGCTGCCTATTCCTGTTACCTATTGTTTGTAAAAATGAAGTGTTTAAAATTTTATGGTTCACCCTCTCATTCGAATGTAAAATGCTCTAGAAAAAATTTGGCTGTATTTAAAACGAATTTAGGGGTCGCTACCCGCATTTAAAGTTTATAATAATGCATGTTAAGCGAGAAATTTTTTTTTTTTTTTTTTTGAAAATATGAGATCACTGGGACAATTTTACATCTTGAATTCAAATGTACTGTCGGAAACTAAAAATGTGTCGACACAAAAAATCTGGTGTGCGACCAGTCACACCAGATTTTTTATATATTTATTCTCGTTTCAGCTTATAAGAACTGATGATGGATAGCATTATTTAATTAAAGTCAAAATCTTTTCTTTTATTTGAATTTTCATTAAATTTAATCAGAAATTCACTATTCTTCAAACAAAAGTTTTTTTATATTCTTTTTATTTTGAAAATCGTACTAATCTTGAATTATTAATCAAATCAACTATTTTAAATTGTTTAATTAGTATAATTATTTTTTTTTTTCAGATTACTGATGAAAGTCTTATTTTTAAAAGAGAATTTAACGGCGAGATTGTTATATTACCTCCAAAAAATTTTCAACACATTCATAAAAATGACAATATTAATGGTAAATTGAATTGAATTATATCATCTGCTCTTGGCTAAATAAATTAAATTAATTTTTTTTTTAGATCTTTCTAGTCAAGTAATAGAAATTTTAAGCCATTCACCAAACTATTCATTATCTTTCGAAGATTTTACTTCATGTATTTATCATTTTGATTTTCGATCTCGTTTACCAGAATTTGGTTTTACCAAACAAAATGATTTATTCAAGCATATCGAACATCTTGTTGAGGTAAATTAATAAACAAATCTTTTTTATTTGTAGTAAAAAAAATTCAAAAATACTTATTCACAGGCACTATTTAATTTGATAAGATAATATATTGGACGGAGATAATAGGAATGTCGACAGGAAAACAGTTTGTACTTTATTTATGCTTTTAAATGCTTTTTATTTTATTCTCCTCCAAGAAAAGAAGGAAAATTTGTTATCATTGGAGAGGCTATAATAATGAGGGAATAGAGGTCCACAAGTGGAAATTGTTTTTCGAAAAATTAATTGAATTTTCTTTTTATTTAAGATCTTTTTCGGCATCCCTGGCCATTTAGATAGACCAGGGGCGTATATAAGGGAGCCCCCCAAATATTCCAAATGTACATATAAAGGGATATAAAACCCATCAGGGGGCCCCCCCCCCCCAAATGTTTGATGGCCCCGCGGAGGAAAAAGTCCCGTGAAAAAAAATTTTTCCGCAGGGTGAAAAACTTTGGATCCGCAAAAGAAAAAAATTTCCACAGGGGGGCGGCAAAATTTTCGTGACTAAAAAAAAGATAAAATGATTTTCACGAACGGAAAGGAAAAAATTTTTCCGCAGGGTGGAAAAAATTTATTTGAGATAGACTCCGTCCCTATTTATTGAAATTGATTGGTAGCCAATTCAATTTATATATATTTTTGGTAATGCGAACCCCGGACTCCTAATTCAATTTAAATGTACACAAGTTATGTCATTTAAAATTATAAGGGAAACGACAATTTATCTCGGTGCTGAAATATATAATAGAAAAAAATTAAATTAAATAACTCTTCTAAAATTATTTATTTATAACTTTTGCAAATGTTGTCATTCATCAAAAATACCTACTTTCCATTCACTTACTTTGTATAAAGAACAAGGGGGGGGGGACTCGCAAAGGTCTGCTTCCTGGAACCTCGCAATGGTTAGGCCGTCGTTGCATGTGGGTGTTTATTAATTGAACCTAATTATCAAGTCTGTTAAGTTTGGCTTGTAATAAATAAAGAAAAACAACACCTTCCTCAGAAACAGTTTACACCTTATCGAAGCATAAGCTACCTAATTCTAAAACTCCATTTCTTTTAATTTGATTAATTTTTTTTTTTATTTATAGATATATGAAGAAAAATATAAGAAAAAAATACGACTTAAATATGATTATAGGTTTCATGCCTTCACTGAGCAGTTAGTGAACTTGATCCAGGAACATTTTGGACAAATACATCTCAAAAAACTATCAGAACTTTATTTAACAAAATTTGGCTTCATTCTACCATTTGAATCTTTAAATGTGAAATCATACGAGGATGTGTTACGTTTGCTTTCCAACCAAGTGAGTTTTTGATATTTACTCGTCCCTTTAAATCGGTGCTTCTCAAACTTTTCTGGCTGGTGCGGCACAACTAGCATTTTTTTTTGGCGCCTGGTGATGTTTGCATATTTCTTTAATATTAGATCGTGTTTTTGAAAGGCATACTTTGAAAGTATCAAAGCCTTTAGGCTGAACGCACATCAATTAAGACAAAACATTTGTGACTAATCGTGCCTAAAACTGTTTAAAATGCTCTATGAGTCAACGCACATCGAGGAGGCAAAACACAATTGAGCATGATTCGACATCATTCAACAAAATTTGTTTTGCACAATCGGTGTGCGTTGGCATTGAGCAAAACGTTTTTGCTCAATTGGCGTGCGTTAACCCTAGTTTCTCTTTCTCTTATTTACAAGTGTCGAAAGCATATTTCACACAGATAGATGCGGAAAACCGAACAATTTTAATATTTTCCCTTTGCAACTTTTCTTTAATTTTCCACATTTTTAATTTAAAAGCCTTAATTTTGTCTGAAGATGTCAAAATATTTTCATTTCTTCCCCGTATGCAGTTTAATTTGTTTAAGGGGGTTCAGGAGCGACGTCTAAACGTACTTTAAAAAAAACTAGACCATTATAAGGAATTTTTCAATGCGGTTTTTTTTAAATGAATTAAATTCATAAGAGGTTATTGGGACATTGAGCTATAATTTTTTTAATGACTTAAAAAATTATCGTAATTAATTTTTTTGTTATCAAACAAATACAAAAAAAAAACAATCTGTCCCAATAATCTTTAATTATTTTAAAATTTAAAAATGAATTTATTGTTATTATTAATCACATAATAATTAAGAAATTTTTAAAATAAGCTTAGATGATTTATTTATTTATTTATTTTTTTTTTTTAAACATTCACACTTTTTTCTCATTCACACTCACACTCACACACACATTCACACAGTCTTTTCGGCAACTCAGGCCATATAAGACTTTTTACGATATCCGTTATTGATAAATATTCATATATGGGGTCCAGGCATTCTTATTTAAGCCATTTGGTATCCAAATGGCTTAAATAAAATCATCGGACTGCCTGGGGTCCGAACCCGCGACGTTTGGTATATGAGGTTAGCACGCTAACCTCTACGCCATGCCCCGAGGGCAGATGATTTATTTAAAATTCATTTGTCAAATTAGTTCAGCATTCTTGCAATAGATGGCAGGCTAGTCTAACAGCTGATCCCCTAATAGCCTATATCTGGCCTATATTTATATATTTTTATGTTTTATAAAAGATAAAAGACAGATAATATATAATAACATTTATAAAGTATTTATTATTAAAAGATCAATGAAAATCAACCAAATGCATTAAATATTATTAGCTACCATCCTGACATCTCTTGGCAAATTTTTGAATTACTTGATTTTTTGGGCATACTTTTTATGTCACACAACGCCATCTTAGCGGGAAAAACATGCGTAACCACTTCGCTCCCGAACCCCCTTAAGTGATCAAATATATCTGTTCCTAATAAAAGACACCCAAAATTCTGGTTTGTTTTCCTGTTGGGAAAATAGTAATATTTTTTCTTTAAGTTCAAAAACACGACCTTTCGAAAGCCATCTTACTTCGGTATGATTTAAAACCCGTTGTCAGATTTCGCGGCACCCTTGTGACGTACTTGCCTCACCCACTTTGAGAATCACTGCTTTAAATAAATAATAGTGTACCGTATATATATATATGCAGTAATTAAATGTTGCTATTTTTTTCAGATTTCTCTGAGTGCTGATGCCTCATATATCTCTTTAATTTCATATCCATTAGAAAATTTTAAAAAGAACTTTCTGCTCACTTTATGGAATTTCTTGCCACAAAAGAGATGTTTGTCTATACATGAATTTTCTTACACATTTTGGACTAAATGGAAACGAATCTGTACACTGGTTGATGTTGAAAGAAATTTTATACATTTGGTATGAGTTTATTATTCTTTTGTTTATTTTCTATTTAGATTTGAAATAATATTAAAAAAATTTAGGTGGATATTTCGAGAGAGAAGAACACAATTAAAATGACAAACCTATTAATATTTTCTTGGGAAGTGAATCAAATGCTTTTGATGAATTTAGGCATCATACCTATTATGTCCTTCAATGACATTTATTTGAAAAGGTATTGGCGTTAAAGGAATTTTCTTTTCCCTCCCCTTCCCCCCACCAACGAATCCTTTTGTCCCACTTCCTTGAGAACTTCCTAAATTGGTCTTTCTTCGTTCTTCCCCTATCCGTACTAGAATGCTAAACTTAGCAATTTAATTATTCTAATGATAAAATTATTATTATTTTTTAAAATAATTACACTGTTTAATAAAATGTATTCTTGATTGTTTAAAGATTTGGCAAAGGGTTCAACATAAACATTTATGGCTTCACTAATCTGCGAGCTCTTTTGTCTGCCATCCCAGAAGCAATACAAATAAATGGCAAAGGAAAAGTTTCCTTTATCAAATGGAACTCAAATTTTGAAGGCAAGTTGCTTAAATTTTTAATTACCCCCCCCCTCCCCCCCGTGACCGTGAGAGCTTACTTATTTGTTAGAGATATTGACAAATGTCAATATTAATAATCTTGAAAACAAAGGGAGCGGGTTCGGACCGCAGGCAGTCGAAAAACAGTTATTAGCCGATTCAGAAGCTGGTTACTCTAGGCGGCAAGAGATGGCGTTAGTTCTGCCCATAGGAAACAAGTATTTTAGTCCTTTTCATTGGTCCCAGCAAATTAATTAAAGGCAAAAAATTAATTACTCTTTAACACAATGATTACTAATTTAATTATCTATAAGGGGTCGTCCGCATATTACGTAACGCGTTGAGGGGGGGGGGTAGGGGTTGGCCAAAACGTTACTACTAATTGTGACCGGTGGTTTCTCTAAATTTGACATAACAATTCAAAGGAATTTATAAAGTTTTTTGAGTCTAAGACTTGTATCCTAAAAAATTTATTCGGGGGGGGGGGTAGTTCTATGTTGGGACATAATATTTGTAAAGGGTTTGTTTGTGTGGGACTAACTGTTAGGGGGGGGAGGGTAGAAAATCGTCAAGAAAAATTTTTTCATTTAGATTGAGTTTTATTCTCAATATTGAACTATGATCTATAAGGAGCTCAGTGGCGTAGCGAGGGGGGGCAAGGGGGGTCATCATGCCCCGGGCGCTACTCACAAAGGGGCGCCAAATGATCCGCAAAACAAAAAATTGCTGGATAATTTTTATTTTTATTATAATCGATTTCTGGAAAATATATTTTAAATTTAGTGCCAGTGTAATTTAATAATTTTGTATATTTTACATATAATATTATATGTATATATAAAAGAATCTACTTTTAGAGGAAGTTTACTCGTCTTCAGGTGGATAAGGTGAGTTATGATTAAAAACAAAATGTTTTTTGTATGTTGGGATTTAATTGCGACTGTTTTTTCTGTAAAAGTAGATTCTTTTATATATATATATATAAAAAACTCGTTCCATCCATTATTTTATAATATTATATGGTTTTCGAATGGGGGGGGGGGGGGGGGCTAAAAAGCTATTGTGCCCCGGGCGCGAGTTAAGCTCGCTACGCCACTGAGGAGCTTTGATCTTATATGATTGATTTTTCAAAGTTCAAAAAATATTCCTATTGATTTTTAAATCATTTTTTTTTTTTTTTTTAGAAAATTCATCCTGTGGATCGACACCAAGTGTTTTGGAAGAAAATCAAAAGGTATCTAACTATAAAATGTATATTAAAACACAATCGACAAAAAAAATTTCCCCAGCCAAAAGTTTCAAATTTATTGGGCTTGTTGCCTCTCCTGTCAAAATATACTAATGAAATGATGTGAACAAAAGGCCGAATATGAAAAGATATAAGAAGATTGAGTCCTTATTGAGATTCTCTTCTAAATATTTTTATGCATAAAAATATAATTAAGCGATAAACTGATCATTTTAATAAAAAAACAATTTCCAAGTTTTGTTTTATAAATCCTTTAAGTCAAAAATCTAAAATTTTATTTTATATTTCAGTTGATAGACGATGAAGAGGGGGGCTCCGTCACTGATCAAAACGAAGCAGCCTCTTTTCTCGATTCACCTGGCAACAATCTTCACAAACCTCAACCGCCTGACCCAAGTCAATTACCATTGCCAACGAAATTACAAATAAGTGAGTCACTATTATTATTTCTCCACTTAATCGGTCATTTTTCAAACTGCAACACACTCAACAAAATCCACTCTCACAAGCTAATCTGATCCAATTTTACGTCATCCTTATGGCAATTCGCCTTCCTACTGTTCTGAAAATATTTCGACTATACTACGGCTATAATATTACCCCCAATGAATATCTCGACTGTGAATTTGTCTTTTGTCGAGTTTCTTGACTTTTTTTTCCTTTTAAAACGAGTTAAGGGGCTTGAGTAGGGCACATTGAATCTTTAATCCGAAACTACAGAGGTATTTAAAAATATTTTTATGCGTTTTTTTTAATGATTTAAATTCGTGAGCATTTTACATAATAGTAATGCTTTTTTTTTAATTACGAATAATTACAAAATATTTTTTTTATATTTATATAAAATGCAAAAAAAAAAAAAAAAACTATTATAAAAATTGTAATTTTTGTTTAAATCTAAAAATGTAAAAATCATTAATATCCATTAATTAAATAAAGTGGGGACGAAGCCACAAATAAATTTCGTATTTATTTAAAAATTAACCCCCAAATAGTTCACCACTCTTGCAAAAGATGGCAGGCTAGTGCAGGGCCGAATCTAGGGGGTGGGTGGGGGCAGTGGGTGCGTGTGCCCCGGGCGGCAGATATCAGGGGGCGGCAATTAAAGAAAGATTTACTAAAAAAAGGTAAAATGATATGAATTTTGTATAGAAAATTTTAAGTTTACCCCCAAAAAACCGTAGTCCGGCCCTGGGCTAGTGTAATAGGCGGCATTATCTGATCACTTCTAAGCCTATATTTATATATTTTTATGCTGATATAAATAATATTTATAAGCTATTCATTATTATAAGATTAACGAAAATTAAAAAAAAGTCCTACCATCCTGCCATCTGTTTGGCAAATTTTCGGACTTCTTGGCTAAATTTTTAAGACCCCTAACGCCATCTTATTGACAAAAACATTTGAACATCTTTGCCTCCTTAAGCCCCTTAATTTGCATTCCAAAATTAGAAAACCAAATAAAATGCTCATTTCCAAACCGCTAAGACCATTCCTAGGCTTGGCCAGTAACTAGTTACAAGTGTTCGAATCTTTTATATCTGGAGAATTCAAAGAGCTTGTTATCTAGAAATTTCTTGGCACCAATCCCTTCAAAAGATGTTTCTAGTGATTAAAAAAAAAAATGTTTGCTTATTTTTTAGGAACATCGTCTCGTATGGCAGCCAATTTATTCTCTGGAATGGGTACCTGATCCAAGTTCAAAAAGATATCTAGCATTAAAAGATATTCACTATTCCCTTGAGACATTTAATATTAATATGTATTTATTTTTTTAAATCATCATTTATACCCTTTTATGTAAAACTCACATTTCATCCCCCCCCCTCACCCCTTTATCTACAGTACTTCATATATGTATATATTTATAGTAATTTGACTTTTTATATTTAAAAAAAAAAAAAAAATTATTTTTTATATATCATCATCAAAGTCATTTATAAATTTTTGATATAAAATGTATTATTTTATAATAATACTTAAACATAAAAAAAAAAAAGTAAAAAACATAAGTAATAACATAATTTCATCTTTTTATATAAAATTTCAACATTTAAAATTAATTCATTGAATGTCTGTTTCTTTTAAATTTTATTTTTATTTTTATATATCATATTGACCTGATAAAAATTATATTTTTAAGACCTAGATTTTAGTTTTTTTATTGTTATAACCCTGGCGGAATTATTATAGAAAAGATGATTGAAATGTCTCTCTTATAGAATATTCTTTTGGTGCTTTATTATTTTTTTGATCAAATTTCTATTAAATTTCAAGTTAAAAAAAAAAACAAACAAAAAATCGAGTGACGCACAGCAAAAAAACCGATCACAAATAGTAATAGGCCATAAAAATAAATAATTAAAAAAAAAAAAATAAAAGATGAAACATAATAAATTCTCATTGTCTTGTTTAAATTAATAAATTACTTACTTTTTTATTATATATATATAATATGAAATAAAAAAGTTTTTCTTTTCACAGATAAAAGAAATCAATTTTGAATGTTAAGCCCCCCCCCCCCGCCCCCGCCCGCTTTCAGACTAGGCCTGACACTCGACACAATTTTTATAGGCTAATATCGATAAACCAGGGATGTGGGTTCGGATCCCAGGCGTTTTATTGTTTTAAATATGCCAGCAACTAACTAAATGCACTTGTTCTTTTAATGATTTCTTCCACCTCTTTATAAAATGTCTGTGGTCTGTGGTCACCACCTAGTCTGAAAGCTTTGTAAATTTTTAAGGTTTAAATAGATAATAAATATTGGAGTTGGGAAGAATAAAACCAGCGTTGTCGAACACCTTTACACTTTTATTCAGGCAGACGTTTCGGTAACCATAACGGTTGCCATCTTCAGTGCCAATCAAAGTTTTTTAAGTGTCGACCTGCCTGGAGCGCCTCGGCAGGCTGATGCTTCCTATACTATACAAGATTATCATATATGACAGGGACACCTTAAAAACTTTGATTGGCACTGAAGATGGCAACCGTTATGGTTACCGAAACGTCTGCCTGAATAAAAGTGTAAAGGTGTTCGACAACGCTGGTTTCATTCTTCCCAACTCCAATCTCACATACCCAGCATACAACTTGATAATAAATATTATTTAATTTTAAAATTTGCCCCCTAGTCTGCAAAAAATAACCAGGATAGCTTTAATTTTTAAATTTATTTTTAGTTCTATACATTCATATATATATATATGGGCAATATTTTTACTTTTCGGTCACTTTTGTGGGGAGGGGTCAGTGGATTTTCCTCAAATTTTAGTATGTTGTAGTCTCTTAAAAGTCGATTGCCAATCTTCAGCCCTCAAAAAGGCTCCTGGACCAGAGAAAGCGCCATTAGTGTGCTCCAAAAGGGTCATTTTGCTTCCATATTCAGAGCCCGATATCTCATAGACCAGTCAATCTATTTTGATTCAACAAGCATCCTTTTATTTCGTAATTACTTCTAGATCTTAGGAAAAAAAATTTCGCAAAACCCCAAGTATTAAGGCCCCTTTTTGGGGGCGATTGAGCGCGAAGAAGAATTGAAAAATTTGACCATTTTCAAATGGCTGCCAAAATTGCACCAATAAACTTAGGAACGATAGATAGGTTTATTTATTATTATTCATTCGTTGTCCAATGAGCGCTCCGCTCCGTTCGTACGAATGTGTGTCGCTGAAATTGTAATTTTCGAATTATTCTCGCCTCCGGCTCTGAAGATGGCCTAGACCAGTGGCCGAAACGTCAGCCTGGAACAGCAATAATAAAAGAAATAATTTTGGCTGCCTATGTCTTGAAGTTTTTTTTGACTCCTTAATAATAATACTTCTAGCTACAAAGACATACCTCACAATTTATTTATTACCTTTAAAAAGCCCCTTGGTATATTGAAATCCATTGAGTAGGATCTGAGATACAGCTGTTTGAAAATGATCATTTTGCAAAAATCGCCTTTTTTTTTTTTTTTGCATTTTTTAACTTTTAGTACTCTTTTCTGGCAATCTCGAACAGTATAAAGATTTAGCTGGAGCTAGTTCGTAACATTTATAACAAACTGCC
>JAKCPI010018295.1:0-28564 GCA_023213315.1 Euborellia annulipes
TTAATTCTAATAATTAGCTTATCGAATTTTATATTCTGCTTTTTAATAATTTTTTTGCCCATTCTTGCTTTTTCGTTTTTATTAAATTAATTATTACCAGGTACATATCAATATTCTCTCTCTTTCTTTGATGATAGCTGGAGAATTCTGAGTACTATATTTGGCACCACCCATGTACCGATTTCATTAAATAAATATTACATATCAATATTATTCTCTCTTCCTTTTTCTTTTACATCACCACCTACTCGAACTCATAATGATGTATAGTCATTTGATAATTTAAGTAACTATTGTATTTTCCTTTCTTATAATCAAGAATATAAAGGTCCATAGAATACACTATTTTAACTTCTAAAAACCTCTTTTTATTTTTCTTTTAAATTCGAATTTAAACTTTGGTGTCGGCATATTTTTTTGCCGACACCAACCCTGATTAGGGCCCAAGAGATAAAATTTATTATCAACTATAGGAATATGCTCCTAAGAAATAATTTTCCGACACCTTAGAATAAAATTATAAATAAAGATAATATAATTAAAATACTTTAAAATACAGCTCTTTTTTAGTCTTCTTCTGAGGATGACATTACGAATTTAATACAAAATAAAACCAATTTATTTTCTCATTATCCTTGTCTTCAATATCTAACGTTGGAAATGATTAAATAAATGAATGCTCCAATACCTTTGATTGTGAATATATTTATGATATAATAAGACAATAAATCCTTTATTTAAAAAGAAATTGTAACATTTTTTTTAACACTACATCTGCATTTGTTTCCAATACAATTGTCTACACTAAAACTTTTTTTCATTAAATAAAAATATCAATTACAAAAACTGATTTACTTTAGATCAAATAGAACTATTTAATTTTTGTTGTTGTTATGCATTATTTATTACAATTGATAAAATATAAATAAGTTAAATGAGTCCATAGACCTCACCATGAATAAATGTATTGTAATTTATTTAAATACTAATAATAATAATATTTTGTTAAAGGATGTTTCCTATACAATAGAAAAGTATCGAATGCCAATATCATCGAGAGAATTTATTATGTTTAATATTTCGAGATGAATTATGGGAAGTGGCTGTCTGTCTGAATATTGCTAATTTTATGCCAAAATAAAAAGAAGAGAACAAGGACGAGGAAGTAAATTTTGGCCAGGAGCCAGCCCGGACAAAAATTAAGGGGTCATCCAGATGACAACGTCAATATGTCTGGAAAAAATTAGCATTTTCAAAAAACAAAAAAACCAAATCCAATTATTAAACCAACTCTAAAAATTTTGTAAAAATTAAAACTGAGTCAGGTTAAAAGAAGATATATTTTTTACTCTTTCCTAGCTATAGCCTATATGTTAATGTAAAAACTCGATGTCGATATTTTGATGGCAATTCAAGTTTTGAGACGCCTTGTGTTAAAAAAAGTGGGTCCCACAAAATGATCTGTCTTTCTCTATGCCTGTATTCAACGTAAAGCAAGAAAGAAATGAGCTACGGAATAGAAATTTTATATTTTAGCCCTTGTTCAGTGCTGGTAGACTGGAACTTGCTTCCTGTCCCAAGCGAGACAAATTTTATTCAATTGAATTGGCTATCAATCAAAATAAAAAGAAAGGGGTTCTAAATGGCTACGAAAAAGACTTTAAACAAATTTTAAAAAATTCAAAATTTTTTTATTATTCTCACAGTAGAAGCTCCCTCAAATATTTTGTTAAAATTCCATCTGTTAATAGATTAGGTATTAATATTTTATCGTTTAGACTTGGAAAAAAGAGAATATAATAAATAATGTATATAGCCATTCGTGAGAAGGTATTTCCATATGGAATGACGTTCTAAACATACTTGAATAGTTTTATTATTTCCCCTCTAGAAGAACGTAATCTTTTTTGATCCGACGAGACAAGAAGACGCCAAAGGCTCCTTAGGAACAGTTATTAAAAATATAAATGGCTTACAATAAAATTATTCTCAATCCTCCTTAAAATAAATTGTAAGAATGACACGAGATCCTATCTATATCTAATACTAGTGTTGCAGTCAGGGATGGGCAGGATCGTTATCCTTTTAGATCTATCTATCTGATCCAGAATTTTCGAATCTGGATTGTTTGTTTAAGAATAGCCTAATGCCTATTTTTATATATCGTTCATCCAGACGCCTAAAAATGTGCAAATTTGACCTAACTAAATTTTAATTCGGCAATTTTATTAGGAACTGGATCGGATTTTCTAATCAGACCAGATTTTTGGATCGCGGATATAGATTTGAGGATCAGCGTTCTTTTTTCTAAAAATCGGATCGGATTAGCAGATCCGAAAAGCACGAATCGCTAATCCTTTTTAAAGGATTTTGACCATCCCTGGTTGTAGTATTATATAATACATCTATGAATGAAAAAGTCCTATTGCTAAGCAAAATTAAATGTATCCAAGTACATTATTAAAGTTAATTATTTAAGAAAATTAGGCCGCTCTTTTATTTGTGCTTTAGTGATGATTTTTCGATAGAATTCAACAGGACTTTTCTAACAACAAAAACACAAGTATCTTGTTCATAAAACGTCTGTAGTAAGTAGGCCTAAATCTTAATTCTAATTATTCACATTATGAATCCTCTCCGATGAATGTAAACTAGAAATAGGTGAAAAATATCAATATTAAATCTCGCTACATATAAATGGTGGGGACGGCCAGAACAGTAAACGAGAGGTATCATTAATCTGAGTTAATAGAACCTCCCAAAAAATCTACGATTCTTTTAAATTCATTATTATCTTATCATATATCTGAACACTATGATCACTGAGAAAAGATCTCCATTTTTTCTCTCCATTTTTCCTCTGAGAAAATATAATTGGGATTTTCGAGTAGCGTTGACATCCTGTAATAAATATTCTTTGGAAAAGACTATTTTTTAAAAAGGTATTTTTGAGTAATTTTTTTACAGTAAACCGAATTTGATTCTGAATTAATTTCGAATCAAAACTTGACTTTTTTGCCCAGCTTCCTTAATTAATCAAGTAAATTACCTCAAAACCATTACCATTTGGCAAGGTGATGATCTTCATTTTATTACTCTAAATATTTATTTACCTGCTGCGATTTATTGTTATTGTTTAATTCGTAAAATAACATCCAATTGGAAATATTCCAATTATTAGTTTAACATTAACTTGATATATATTCCTTGTTATTTTATTGAATTTCAAATGTTTTCTCATAAAAGTGTCAATCAAAGTCTAGAATAGGATGGATGCTTATCAGAGTAGATGGACGATCCATCTCGGATATGTAACGGCCGATAGGGCCTTGGCGTGCGTGAGACGTGCATGCGTGACACTTTATTGCTTCCTGTCATCTCACACTCTTTGGCACGCGAGGCATTGCGGCCCCGTGTGTCTTCTCAAAGGGCTCCAAACACCTGAAGAGCCTGCATGATAAAGGGTCTATTAGCAATTCTAATCCATTTGCGTCATCACATCTCAAATATCCATCCATCCCTCTGGTCTTCACCTCCATATAACCAGAGTCTTCCAAGAAGACCATTCAAATTCCTACCCTGTCTGAATAGTTCAGATGACAAGTGAGAAAAAATTTGCAAGCATTCTATCTCCGTAAATTAGAATTAATTCTATGCAGAAATATTAAACAAAATCAGTATTTTGCTTATTTTTGAAAGTGGAAAAATCTTAAACTTAATCTTATAAAAATTAAAATTCCTCTGAAAATAGAGTGAACGTGTTAGTCAATCCCTGACATAAACGTAGAATCTAGCTCAATTCCATTTAATTTAAATAAATGAAGATAACTAAATCATCATCTTTTCGTAACAATGGACATTATAATACTTCAAATCGTTAAAAGGTTGAAATTTGTTATTTAAGTTAGATAACTCCCTGGCATGGAACACGAAGCTTTTGAACAAAATAGACCAAAAAATACTAGTACTTTATTGATGTACCTACTTTTTCAAATTTTTTTTTTTCGATTTTCTTAAAATTCGCTTCAATGATTTTGATTAAAATTCATAAATCAATCATTTTTTAGATGATCTTTAAAATGTAGGCCAATATTTTCATTTTACACTTAAAATTGTTTGAAGCACACTTTACTTTATGCCATAAGAAAGATAGGAGAAATAGCAGCCATGATAATAAAATATAAACTTTTTTATAATTATAAATTTCGCAGCGCGAATTCTAATGCACCGTACTATCGGAAATACATGTCAACTAAAAAAATCTGATGTGACAAACACGGAACAGAACTTTCATTTAACTAAGCTAAGAGAAATTGTGCCTCCAGTTACACCAAATTTTTGCCCTTTTGAAGATCCTAACTAGTAAAATTACTTAACCTTTTTATTACTAGATCCTTAATTATAAAAGATTCAAAATATAATTTTGACTGCTATATGAGTATTATTTCGCTCAGAAATCTTTTCTCTTTCCCTTCAGAGATTTTCTTCGCCAAAATAAAGGTCAAGATGCCCTTCGTACCTGTCTAAAGGAAATTCTGCATTTACTTGTTAGAAGAGGTAGTAAGTAGTTGAATTATCAAAATAATGAAAATATTTCTGACTCAAAAGAATCTTAAATCATTATTTTATATTTTAACCAGGACTTCCTTCTTTTGTTTAATATAAACGTGGCATGCCAAATGTTAATTTAATGAGACAGCTTATGAATAAAAAAAAAGCAATTTTTTGGCCGTTGAAAAATTTGATAGCCCATTAAATTAATTCAATACTTGAGACATAATTAACTTTAATTTTTTGTTTTTTAATTAGACCTACACTAGATATTTTGGATTTTTGTACAATAATATTTTAATTAATGGCTTATTATAATTGTTTATTTTATTCGTTCTTAAATGTTTGGTGTTGGTTCTTAAATAAACAAATTAGAAATTAGTAATATTACATATGCATATAGAACTGTTAACTTTATTTATTTCCTTGATTGTTCCAATAATCTTCTGGTCAGGTGCGTTTCTATCCCAAGTACATTGAAGGATTTGTTTATATTTAAATAAGAAGAGTTTGTTAACTTTGTTTGGATCATTGCTCGAGTCGATCTTATCAAGATTTAAATATCTGAATAATTTTATAGTATTTGAAAGAAAATGTTCACGAAAAGGCAAACTAATGCCAGGAATTTTAATTACAGAAATTCGTCTTTCGTAAAGTACATAGAATCTGATAACTTCATTTAATATAAAATAATTTTAATCGCCCCTCTCCCAAATGGAAACATTCAAAAAACTAAATATATTAGACTCAACCCCCTCCCCTAGAAATCCCTGGACCCTCAATATATATTATACCTAAATAACAACGGTTATAACCGTTAATACGATATATCGTATTAAGTCTTATATGACCTGAGTTGCCGAAAAGACTGTGTGAATGTGTGTGTGAGTGTTGAGTGTGAATGAGAAAAAAGTGTGAGTGTTAAAAAAAATCCTCCCCCTCCCCCTAGAAATATTGCTCCTAAAAAGGTTTATTTGCCTGTTACTTCTCTAAATTAAATGTTGTTACACAAAAAAATGATTTATTTTATTATACTACATTTAAAATTGAACATTTGTAATCAAAAAATTTTAAACCACCTTTCTTAATTATATAAAAATAATTAATCCCAAGAAATGATTTAATTTAAAGAAAAAAGACGTGGCAAAATCCATGTTTGAAGGGCTTTGGTCATTTGCCAGCGAGCCTCTTCATGTGTGTTTGTATTTTCAAACAAAGCAGAAGAGGCAAGAAGAGGGGGAACAGAAAAAGAATGAGGGACCCTTGATATAAAAGACCTGGAACCATTAGATCCTCTTCACTGTGCTCTTCTTCATCTACTGGACATCAGAATGATTGGCAGAAAATTTTTCGTGTTCTGTTTACCCCTCACATGGCTTTTGGTTATCGCCCTGGCTGGACCCATCTCGTCACCAGGTGAGATTTGTTAATGTTCGAAAGAAAGGAATTAAACTTTTAGTGAAGGTATATTTAGCGGTGACCAACCCAAATAATCTTGAGGAACATTTTGGAAAACCATCGTAACTCCTTGGGCAGCATATTAGATTATATATCCTCAGACCCACTAGAGGCATTTTTTTGGGGTGAAAAAAAAATAATAATAATAAATCATTATATTGTATAAATGTGATGAATCTGCGGGCCGGAAAAAGTGTAGCAGGTTGTTGTAAAATTAATTGTTGACTGTTTTGTTTGTTGAAAAAATAAAGTTTGTTTTTATTGATGATTACTAAATAAGCGGTTTACATTTTATAGCGCCTTAATGACAGTAACTTATTAATATAATTTAAGACACAAGAAAATGTAAACCGCTTATTTAGTAAACATCAATAAAAACCAACTTTATTTTTTCAACAAACAAAACAGCCAACAATTAATTTTACAACAACCTGCTACAAAAGTTCAAGGCGGGCCCCATGCGGCGGTTTGGCCACTCCTGGTTTAACCATCTATTTGGCCAAAAGCTTCATGTTACGTCCCAGAGGGTATCGAACTTAAATATAAAATTTCAACCTCCTAGCTCTTTTCGTGCTCGAGATATTTTTTTCTCAGTCTGACACACAGACAGACCATTTTTGCGGGACCCATTTTTTTTTTTGACTCAGGAGACCTCGAAACGTGTATTTCCATCAAAATCTCGATATCGAATTTTTTACATGAAATACTTTCTCTCTCTCTTCCTATATATGTACCAGCGGCGTAACTAGCCTTTCAGGGCGGAGGGGGCGAAGTTCAACAGGGGCGCCGTTTTTCGACCGGCCTTTTTTTTCTTTTTGTTTTTTAGTAGGCCTATACGAATCTCGCTCGACCTTTTTTTTTTAGTATTCGAATCTCGTTTGATCTATTTTTTTTTTGGAAATTTTCTCCTTATTTGTGATATAAAATGAATTTATTATGAAATTAAAAAAAAAGCCGGAGATTTTGGGGGAAAGCTGGATGCGCGAGGGGCGCCAAAAGTTTGATGCGCCTGGGACGGGGAGGGGGGGGGCGAGCGCCCCCTTCGCCCCCACCTGGATACGCTAATGATATGTATGTATGTATGTCTATACGTAAGAAAAATTGTCTCTAAAATAAAAGAGAAAAGAAATCCGCCATTTTTTTTTTCTTTCTCTATTTTGATTGGCTATTTTGAAAGGGCCAATAACAAATAAATCTATTTAATTATTTTATGATTTGGGAGGAGTTAAATTCCTTTTTACAACGCTTTTTTTAAAAGAAGGCTAAAAAAAAATTCTTTCTTTAAAAAAAAGGAATTTAACTCCTCCCAAACCATAAAATAATTAAATAAATTTATTTGTTATTGGTTCCTTTAAAATATCCAATCAAAATAGAAAAGAAAAAAAAAGAAAATGGCGGATTTCTTTTCTCTAAAGAGACATTTTTCTTTTTAATGGAAATATTTAACCCAGGGGTGGCCAGCCCAAATGTTCCTGCGGCCACTTTGGAAACGCATCATAACTCCGCTGGCAGCATATAAAATAATATAGCCCCATATTAGATTTAAACCCACTAGAGACATTTTTTTTGGAGTGAAAAAATTAAAATAAATATAAGATTTAAACTTACCACCATAGGTACTTGTTGAAACATTTTGTAAATTAAAATTAAATATCAGTAAGAGTCAGCAAAAATATAGAATTAAGTAATAATTTATCTATAGTAGATACAATAAATTGCAGGTTTGGTAAAACGTTCTCCGAGTCGAGCCCTGATGTACACAGGATATTTTGCTGGAAATCAAGGTGAAGCCTCTAATCGGAAGTATCATGCCAGATCTCAAGAAGATATTCCAACAAGGTGGTAATATAAATATAATTTAAAATAAAATAGACAAATAATGGCTAATTATTATTTTAAATTTTAAAGTTATGGAACCGGCATGGATGCAGATCACGATCAAGTGAGTGAAGAAGAATCGCAGCATCAGCAGCCCCAAGAGGAGGAGGTTTCTGGCACTAGCAAAAAGAATCGTCCTAAGTCTTCAATTAAACCACCAAAAAGACACGATGATGAGGTAGGCTTTTAATCAATTCATCCTCTATTTATAACAATTAGCCGTTGGTTTAAAGTCTAGCTGTTCGATTGAAATATTTAACAAAAAAAGAGGAATTAATTTCATAGTAAGGTATTTATTTTCATTCTTCATCTCATAAAGTATTGTATAAAAAGTTATAAAATAAATCAGGTGTAATGGTAAAATTTTCTATTTTAAAATCCATTCCGCGGACGTTTTTTGAATATATAATAATATTACTAGTCAAAATAATATAAAAAAGGTAATTTATAAATCAGAGAATGATATATATTCAAATGAATTTCAAGATGAAAAATTTAAAAGTATGGGAATTTATTTATATTTAGTTACCTTGGCAACCATTTCTCCTATCTTTCCTATGAGGTACAAGAGTAAAGTGGTTTTCAGAAGATTTCAATGTAAAAATGAGAATATACATTTAAAAGAGCATTTAAAAAAATAATTGATTTTTGAATTTTAATCAAAATAGTTGGAGCGAATTTTGAGAAAATAGAAAAAAAAAAAAAAAAAGTAAAGTACTAGTACTTTTTGGTCGATTCTGTTCTAAAGCTTCGTGATACTTCCCAGGAGGGTACCTAACTTAAATATAAAATTTCAATCTCCTAGCTCTTTTCGTTCTTGAGATATTTTGTTCACACAGACACACAGCCTACACACACAGACAGACCATGTCGCGAAAACCACTTTTTTGGATTCAGGGTACCTCAAAACGTGTATATTCGTCAATATCTCGACATCGAATTTTTGTCATGATTCCAATACTTTCTCTCTATATATTAAAATATATAGGTAAAAGAAAGTAAAAAAAGTCTCAAGCAGACATATATCAAGCATGTAATACAATTGATTATTAACAATGTATTTTATTATTATTGTATGATATATGTCTGTTTAAAACTTAAGTACTCTTGAAAGGCTGATGATGGCACAGTAAATCAATGCCGAAACGTCCTGAATAAAGAGTTTATTTAATAATAGAGGCTTTTTTCATTTGGCTGCAAACCTCTTCCTTACTATAATTAAAATTTTAATATATCTTCCTTTTTTGGCATACAATTATTTTAAAACTTCCCATTTCCATTTCCTAGTTTATAAAGTTCCAAGTTTTAAAAATAATTTAACTTGTAAAAAAAAAAAACATTTTTTTGCAGGAGGACGACTACGACTCGAGAGGCTTGGCTCCAAGTTTCAATGCCTATTTTCCATTAATGTTCGGTTGGCCGGGCTCTTCCCGGAAAGGCAGTCATGGTACTAATTCCGGTGGCTACGGTGGAAATGACTGGGGCACTGGTGGTATGATGGCAACAAGTGGTGGGGGTGGCGGCGGCGGCGGTACCGGTCAAATGCCAGGGGTGGCCACTGCGATTGCTAATAGCTTCAGTACTGGCAGAGGGGCAGTTGCGTCATCACATGCAGTGGCATATGGGTCACCACAGGCACAGGCTGCAGCTGCCTATAGACGTCTAGCGGGGTATATACATATAAAATTTATATTAGCTATATTATTTATTTCAATCACCTAACTTTGCCTAACTTTAGGCGTAATCCTACCTCTGGCGTTTAGCCCCTTTGAGCTGTTCTCATCCAGTTGTTTGATTTTCTTTTCTTTCTTATTGCTTGATAACAAAATATCAGCGTAACCCAACCAGTGGCCCTCGAGCTTGGTGTAGTTGGTAGCGTGCTTGTCTTCTATACCAAGGATCGCGGGTTCGGATCCCAGGCAGTCCGATGATTTTATTTAAGTCATTTGGATACCAAATGGCTTAATAAGAATGCCTATATATATATTACTAAATACTAGTATCTTTAAAATCTTAAATGGCCTAGGATGCCGAGAAGACTGTGTAAAAGAGAAAAAATTGAGCGTTAAAAAAAAAAAACAGTGTTGCCCTGAATTTAGAGTTTCAAAAGGAATATGTGCGTAAAAAATAAATTTAGCTCAAGGTAAAATATAAATTTTTTCTGAAACAAATTGGTTCGAAATTCATTGCCAAAAATTACCATTTTTTGAAAAATTTGTAACTTTTTTTTTGATGGAGTGAAAAATCCTAAAAAAGCTTTATTTTAGTTTTTTTTTTTTTTCTAAAAGACTTCTTGTTAATCTACGTTGCCTACTTTTTAATCCCTTTTTTAATGATAGTGTATTTAAATTATATTTAACTATTTTTTTTCTTTTCTTTCAGAATGCGAACAAAAATGAACATTCCTGACTGGTGAAAAAGTTCAACAATTTCATTTCCAATTTTAAGAATAAATTAGAAAATCGAATGAACACTGAAATCATCCATTATTATTATTATTTACATCAAAAATATTTAATTTCAGATTGGTGCAAAATAAATAGCGTATCTTTTTTAGATTACTAGCCATTTATAAACAAATTCTACTCCATAAGAAATCTCTAGTTCCTCAAGTAGCCTTGATTTTTAATCACAAAATTAATAATGTGATGCAAAATGTGTACTTTCTAAAATGTTTTGTTATTCTTATCAATATTATTTTTGATAACTACAGTATTCTTTGGTTAACATACTCAATTCCAATCGGTGACGTAATATTTGGGCCGCTCCAGAAGGACTTATGCCCGTCCTCTCTTTACTGCCAAAAAAATACCACACACTTAGTAAAAAAAATACTCTACAGTATTATTTTCTTTTTTTATTTCTACTATTCTAGGAAAAATTAACTCCAGGATCTTATTTCAGAATCTTCAATAATCTTGATATCAAATTTTTATTTTGTTTTACCAGATGGAAATTTGTTTTATTTAATTTGCACCAGTCCAATCATTTATTTATGTTTTTTAGCACAGGAACACGAACAAATATTTTAATTTGAATAATAATTTTTTTGTAATATTACATGTCTTTTTGTAATGTTTGATAAAAAATTCATTTAAATTTATCAATTAAAGAACTTTGATTAACTGATGACTTGAGGGACCTGTTTGTGATTTTTTTTTTAAATAAAGATTTTTTTTAAATTTGTTTTTAGTAATTATATTATTTTTTTTTACTGATGATTTGTAAATGTTTTTCCAAAAGTGAACTCCTGTCCAATCACACCAAATTCCTTTGAAGTTTGAAGGGCTGTTATGATACTCCCTCCTATAGAATTGGCATACTTGTTTAAATAAATTTAAATTTGTTGTTTTGGTCAAGAGCCAAAGAAAAAAAATATCCATGCCCCGGATCCTGGAGATCCTGGGTTCGATTACCGGAGTTTATGGACATTTAGCCCACCAACAAACACACTAGAAAAATTATTAAATAATTAATCATTTCTAAAAAAAATAGTTTGAAGTTCTTATCTAAATTCCTGACAACCAAAAATAAAAAGTAAAAAAGTACAAGATATTGAAATTTTATATTTAATTATATAGAGCAGGGGTCGGCAACCTGCGGCCTTTTGCAACTTTTTGCGCGGCCCGCCAAAGGTGAACTTAGTCTGATTTTTTTTTTAGACTATTCAGGCCTCTCCAAAATCAAGAAAAATAAGATACTTGGCATCAAAAGTTTCAAACAATGAGAAAAATAAAAGCAAAAGCCATTCTCACTTTCAAGCTCTGGAGATATTGAAAAATAATTTAGTTTTGTTGTTACATTTGCATGTGAGGCCAGCATAAAAACTTTTATTTTGAAAAGAAATAGAGGTAAATAAAAGAGGAGCGTAAAATTTTTTTTTTTTTTCCCCCTGGTGCGTTCGATGTTTAGAATTTGTTTGTGTGGTGTTTGTTGTTTTCCGGGGGGGGAAGGGAAAAAAAATTTTTTTTAAAAGAATATAGAGATTAGTGACCATGGGCGTCCGCAGGGGGGGCAACCAGGCACTTGCCCCCCCCCCCCCCTGGAAAATTAAAATGCTACAAAAAAATGTATAAAACAAAAAAAAAAACCTTTCTCAGTATACATCCACCTTGCCGGGGTGAGAAAGCTTTAAATACTAAGAGATGTATAACACTATTAATATCAAAGTACGTTTTTTTAACTCATCTGGAAGTGACTTGCCCCCCCCCCTGCAAAAAATCCTGCGGGCCCTTGTTAGTGACACCCAAGATTTGACAAATTAACAAAAAAATTATCATTTTTTCTTTTAAACATTTTATTATATACAATAATATATGATATTTTCATTTTATTTTTAAATATATTTAAAACAATCAACAATAGTTAATTTTCACTAATATTTTCTATAAATCCTCTTTAGGTATTCGCTTTTTAAGCTCTATTTTTTTTTTTTTATTTCTTATTCCATCCCTAGGGGTTAATTGTAAAATATAAAATTATATTTGAAGAATTTAACGTTTAGAAAATTAAAGATTCGTAAGAATATGTCAGGGGCATATTGAGCTGTGTCATGCAACACAGCACAGAGCTGGACAAACCAAAAAGAAACACCATGCGGAGTTTTGTCGCATGATTTGACAAAATTTGTAGGAAAAAAAATTATGTTCAAAATGAAACTTTCCACAAGGCTTCTTCCAGACTTATGGGACAGCGCTCTACGTTTCATTTAGCGATAGAAAAATTCCGTACGATGAAAATATAATTATTTGATAAGACGAAGGGCACAAATTTTATTTTATTCTTCAGAATCCTTAATCATTCTAGTCTTTATAATCCTAAAGTAATGAATAAATTAAACAAATCTTATAAAACAATAGTTTCGTTAAAAATATAAATCTCTATTCTCTAAAAATATTTAAAGAATTTTATTCATTTTAACAAAGCAAGAGTTTTTTTTACATTTTCTGGCCAATATTTCCTCTACAAATATCAAAATATTTTATTTTTATTATTATTTGAATCTAATCTATATATAGTATTACCTATACTTGGTTCTAATATCTAGTTGAAATTGCACCGATTACATTGTTAGATTTTTTATTTTTGAAAATAATATCATAAGTTATCACAAAGAATAATTTTGTAACAGATCTGTTCCTAGCAACCAACTTTAAAAGTTGGGGGGAGGGGGGGGGGGGGGTTTTTGACATCCAAAATAATTTTTTGCTTGTTAAAGTAAGGAACAGAGAGATAAAGGCGAATAAACAAAATTTTTTATATTTTTATCGCGAAGATTCAAGCATCCTTCAGGATCATTATCCTGATTAATCCAATTTTCATATAAATACAAAAGTTTGATATTTAATAATTACATACTATTAGAAATAAAATTATTGACAGCCATGTTCAAATTAGTAATATTATACAAAATACAAAACATCTGACAATTCTTAACCCCGATGATGACTCTCAATTGTCTATAAAATATAAAAATATTTTATTTTAATCACCTGTCTCTAACATAATTCAATTAAAAAATATAAACATACAACCTGTACCGAAGATGCCTTCTTTACATTCACTTATCAAAGATAATTAAAATGTAGAGTATTTAGTTTTTTTGGAAGAAATCGAAAAAATATTAATAATTCTCCAGTACCAGCTCTCTAAATTTTTTTTATACCTGTAGATTAACTATTTCATGGTCCATTTAGTTCAGTAGTTCCTAACCATTTTTTTTTACTCCGGGTCCATAAAAAAAATGTTAACACAGTTCTCTATTGTTTAGAAAAAACTAGAGTTTATTAAATAAATTATTTATAGAATAAAAAATTAGTTCAATTTGCCTACAAGGAGGTTAAGTAAAAGGGTGGTTATAGAGGTCAACATTTTTTTTAGAAATTTAATAGCAGGTACCCGTAGATCTTTTCCATTGCATTAAAAAATAATGTCTGTAAAATTTGAACTAATTTTTAAAAACAGGAACACGTGGCCATCGCCTTTGAACTTTGAGAATTTCTAAAATTTTGTTTTCGTCTCCAAGGGATTAAATTAATTTCATATTCTAATAAAACATTATTTAGAATCTTCTATTGCTTAAAGAATACATAAAAAAAAAAATTAATAGAACTATAAGAAAAAAATAGATTTTTAATTACCCTATCTTCCTCAATGTTAATTATCCTTAGGCTAAAGCATTTGAATGTAAAATGTCAAAAAATTCACTATCTTTAAATTCTTGATCGTTCTTGGGCAATAGCACAGTGGTAGAGTATCCGCCTCTTGTGCTAGGGGTTTTAAATAATATTCCGTGGGCTAATTAGAATAAAATAAAGATGCGCGCCTTGAATTTAGATTCTAGAGAGAGATAGATTAAATTGTTTCATCTGTCAAAGTTCCTCAGCATATGTTCATATTTCTTTTTCATTTCATAATTGTTTGCCAATCATTTTTCAGTTCGATTATATAAAATTATATTTAACAAATGTGAGGTGAATTCTTTTGAGTTAATTGACGGATATAAAAGGTAAAACAATGTAAAGATTTCTAAACCCTTTTAGGCTACTGCGGCCATTTAGGAGTTAGAATTCTATTTAATCACTTTACAATATTGAAGGCTACCGGGGATCGTTCGTTCCATATGCTGATTGCTCGGAGTCACCAATTTTCACCGAGTTTTTGCCGCACTTTGATTTTTAACCGCAATGTTTGTGTGTTGCTCTTCTTCGTTGCCATGTGGCTATGTAAAGATTTATTTAATCCAATAATTATTATAAATTTATCACGCAATTTCTTTGGAGCACATATTAGGAACACTGGACTAAACTATGCATTTTCTTTTTAATTCTATAAAATATTAAAATAGGATAGAATATAATGGATAAGTGAAAGTTTACCGCATCATCAGATTTTTTTAATCCTACACTACGCTTACTTGTTATCTTATCTTCATTTTGTTCATCTTGAGAAATATTTATTACATTCTTGAATAATTTTTTTAAATAAGCAAAAAGTTTGAATTCTTATGATAAAAATTTCCTAAAAAACACAATTTAAATTATTAGTAATTATAGGCGATAATTAATAATTTAAGAGAATAACAATTTTATAATTATAATTATTCGACTTAGATAACACGTTTAAAATATGGTTAACGCTTTTATTGTTATTAAAATTTAAAAGAATAATGACTTATGAAGCCGATAAGTTTATAGATAAAAAATATATACCAGTTTATTGCTATTTCCAAAAAAAAAAAAAACATACTCAAATGAGACTCAGATTAGAAATAGAATAATTGAACAATGTTATGAATAAAGGAACCACTCTCCATTATGATCGAAATTGAAATAAGACCGTCATCTTGTAGGGAAAAAGATCTACCTCTTTAAGGCGGAGTCAAAAAAAATTGCAAGACATATGCAGCCAAAATTATTTCTTTTATTATGCCATTCCAGGCTAACGTTTCGGCCACTGGTCTAGGCCATCTTCAGAGCCGGAGTGTCGCTGAATAGCCTCCGGCCCTGAAGATGGCCTAGACCAGTGGCCGAAATGTTAACCTGGAACGGCATAATAAGAGAAATAATTTTGGCTGCATATGTCTTGCAATTTTTTTTTGACTACGTCTTAGAAATACTTCCAGCCACAAAGACATACCTCAATATCTACCTCTTTATTCAAATCACAACACATATTATTACTTTTTTGCATAAAACAAGAAAAAAAGTCATTGTTTTGTTTACAATTGTGCAAATGAAATGTCCCCTATCTCAGATTTAGGTTAATGGCACTTGGTTCCTTCGTGCTTATCATCGTCCAATTGATTAGTTGGTCGTGAAGATTTTTATTAAATTTTTGAATTAGTTTTACATTTTTTATTTTTATTATTATTTTAAAATTTATATTTATATTCAGTAAAAATATTTTTCTTTATTCATTTTTTAAAAAATAGAGCTTAAATTATTTATTTAATTTTCTATTTATTTATATTAATAGTAAATGGCAATGTCATTGATTTATATTTTTGGTGATTTTTCTCAGATTCAGGGACGGATGGAAACTAATATGGTCTAAAAACTGAAATAAATATTAACGAAATCTTTAAATTAGTTCTGTAAGAACCAAGAGCGGATCCAGAAATGTTTCACGGGGGGGGGAGGGTAATCTGGTGTGACTGGTCGCACACACACAATTTTTTCTTAATTTCAGTAATTTAAAGGGGGAGGGGTATGGTATTTACCTCCCTTTAAATCCACCCCTTGTATCCGCCCTTGGTAAGAACTTAAAAAAAAAAAAATAGTATTAAGTAAAGCAAGTAAAAAATCCTTTTTTTTTCAAACCGAATTTTAATGAAATTAGTCTTTTATTAAACTAATATTCACAAGTCTTAGTATTTAGCTGTGATCAGGGCCGGATCTAGGGGGAGGGCAGTGGGATCATGTTCCCCGGGCGGCAGATATCAAGGGGCGGAAATTAAAGAAAGATTTACTAAAAAAAAGTAAAATTATATGAATTTTGTATAGAAAATTTTGAGGGGGCGGCAAATTAAATTTTGCCCCCACTAAAAAAATCTTCTAGTTCCGGCACTGGCTGTGATATATAAGTTACAAAATTTGAAAATTAGATACAGTATATCAAAATTTTAAGATGAAATTGAAAATAAAGAATTAATATTTGATTTAGTCAGGCTACATGTAAAGATTAAAACAAAAATGGTGAGTCTATACTGCGTTTTTTACCCGTGTAACTCTGCTATTACGACATGATGTGGAGTGATTTTAAAAGAAGATATAAAAGGACATTACTTCGGAGCAGTCTCTTTTTCAAAGTAAAATTCATGTTTTAAAATTTAATTTTTTTCGAATTTAAAATTAAAAAAGTAAAAATACGTGTACAGTATGTCAGGCTACTTTGATTAAGATATTATTTTAGTGATCCGCCCCTGATTCCATGAAAATTTTGGTCTTAAATATTAATGAATTCGCTCACTTCTTGAGAGATACGATGCCCAATAGAAGACATTTATCGCAAGAAAACAGAGTGGAAAGAAAACTCGTGATGCTCGGTCTATTTTCGAAACAGAATTATAACGAGGCGCCCGTTCTCGACTCGCTGATCCGCCTCCACTCAGGGCCGTTCCTGGGTATGTGGTCGCCTCCGTGCCAGGTCATTTTTGGCGCCCCCCCCTCCCAACTAAATTATGAAAAAAAAATTTTTTTTAAGTGATTAGACCTGTACTGATTTTCAAGTTTGGCGAATGCTACGGTAGCTTAGATTTTGATAATTCTTTCTTTCCTCCACGCGAACTATCACTATCCTCTTTTTCATAGAGAAGGAAAATAAAAAAAATATTCATTAATAAAAAAATATTTATTTATTCAAATTACCTCCTAGCTCAATTCTTTCATGATTTCAAATGAACACTGTGTGTGTGTCTGCTTAAAACTGAACACAGACGAAAACACATTGTTTAAATGAAAGCATAAAAGGATTGAGCTAGGAGGTTGAAATTTTATATTTAAGTTAGGCACCGTTTCGGACACTCAAAATAAGCTTTTGAACAAAATCGGCCAAAAAGTACTAGTACTTTACTGATGTACTTTTTCAGTTTTTTTCAATTTTCTCAAAATTCGCTCCAACGATTTTTATTAAAATTCATAAATCAATTATTTTTTAGATGCTCTTTAAAATGTATATTTTCATTTTGCCCTTGAAACCTTTTTAACATGTAAAACTATATATTGAAACTTGCAATGGACTTTAGAAATAGAGGGAACAAAATACACAAAATGTTTATTTTACTAAATTAAAGCCCATTTCATGTAGATTATTTAGAAAAAAAAAATCTTGAATATCTCATTCCCTTTTGAAGATATTGGCTTTAGCGCTAAACCATGTTTGCGTTTTCAAAACTAAAAAAATCAACAATATGAATTTTTTTTTATATTTTTAGGATTAACTTAGATTCGTGATATATTTTTTTCTAATTCCTTATTGTTTAAAGAACCTACCATAAAAATTTCATCTAGATTGGTGGTCAAATAAATAAATGAGAAATTATTTTCTCTTCCATGTCACATTTTGTTTGGCATTATCCAAGCCGCGGAAGGTGAAAAAATCAAAACTTTAAAGTGCCATAACTCGAAAACTAAGTGAGATAAAAAATTGAAATTTGTTGCTGTTACTTATCTCTATACATAGAACAAACATACCAAGTTTCATAAAAATCTGAGATTTTGTGTGAAATGGCCTGGTTGAACTGACGTGGAATGACCCAAATGTAAAATTAAAAAATGTTAAATATTTAAAAAACCGGAAGTGCTAGCAACCAAAACGTAT
The DNA here is from genome assembly GCA_023213315.1 of Euborellia annulipes. Taxonomy (NCBI): domain Eukaryota; kingdom Metazoa; phylum Arthropoda; class Insecta; order Dermaptera; family Anisolabididae; genus Euborellia; species Euborellia annulipes. Next base: position 18,208 of record JAKCPI010018295.1, read on the forward strand.
TTTTCCCTGGACCAGTTTTTTACGCTGAATCGGTATATGTAAGTATTATTTTTCTACGACCTTTAGTTCAGGCCGTACTTTTTTGTGTACAGACGGACGGACGGTCGGACAGACAGACACCGGAGTCTCTACATAAGCTCTCTTTCCCTTAGTACTACGTACAGTGAGATCTAAAAACATGTAAATATAAACAAATGAATTTGTGAAGCAAATTCATTCTTTTATATTTACATGTTTTTTTAATGACACCTGTATGATTTTGTTTTGAATTTTTTTCAAATTTAACGAAAATTTTCTTTTCTTCGTTGATTATTTCCAAAACTATTCAGTTTTCAAAAAAATATCAAAGAATAAAAACTTTTTAAAATTAAGTATTTTATCATAATATAACAAACAAATTGAAAATTTCGAAATTTCTGAAAATACTTATTAGGTAAAGTACTACTTCCAACAGTGGCGGCTCGCCCATAGGGACTCTCGGACGCCGCCCCTCCTAAAGATTTGAAAAAGTAAAAAAATAATTAAACACCCATTCAATTATAATTATACATCTAACTAACCAAAGTGTTTTATCAGTCGCGTACATCGAAAATATAGGGAAAAAACAGGCAAAAATAGCGCGAAAAGTGCGTATTTATAGCCGTCGGACGCTCTCCTGAACGCCCCAATCCATCAACATGCAGTTATACGGAGAGAGGTGTGGTGGGGGCTGCTGGTGCTATGACGCGTGTAAGCTTGAGCCGAATGGGAGCTTTGGGACGCCGTCCGAGCATGCGCAGAGCGAAGCATCAGCTAGTCGCCGCACAGCGCGCCGGCGTTCCTTAACTTTTTAACCGCATTCTAAGTGTTTAACGAATGTGTGATTGGTATGTAGTGTGATTTAGTGTGTATGGTTTAGTGTTCTCTTGGGGCCCCCCAGACCCCCCCGGTGGTGCGCCCCCGGGCATTAAACTCACGAGCCGCCACTGACTTCCAAGTGACGTATTTACTCCAAAAGTTGATAGAAATCTACAATATTAGTGTAAGGAGCATATACCAAATTTCATCGATCTAGCTGCTTTGGTTTTTTAAGCAATCGTGTTCACACACACCCAGACGTAATACCAAAAGAATAAACGAGAAAGTCTCGGGGAAGTCATTCATTCCCCTTTTATTTTTTTAAATAAAAAAGTTATTTAAAATTTACATTTATTTAACAATTTTTTTTTATTTTTTTTTTGGAGGGGGGCGACATTCTTGTACCCGCGGGGGGGGGCGCCTTTCAATATAGTTACGCCAATTATTTCAAATGATTGGCAGCCAATTCTTTTGAAATAAATTTTTCTCACTTGCGACGGACCAAGGTCCCAGGCACGAAAATGCCATTTGGCTTTGAGTCTCCGCCGTCCTTTGGAAGGCGCCTCCGTCGCCCTTTGGCTTTGCGCCTCCGTCGCCCTTTGGCTTTGCGCCTCCATCGCCCTTTGGCTTTGCGCCTCCGTCGCCCTTTGGCTTTGCGCCTCCATCGCCCTTTGGCTTTGCGCCTCCGTCGCCCTTTGGCTTTGCGCCACCGGCGCCCTTTGGAAGGCGCCTCCGGCGCCCTTTGGGACTGGCGCCTCCGTGCTGGCACGGAGTGCACGCCCGCCAGGAACGGCCCTGCCTCCACTTGCGCTTCTCAACCTGTAAGTATCATGAAATATGCATTAAACATATTGAATAAATTCATTTATCTCAATTTAAAACTAATAAAGACATTCTATAAATCAGAGCTCACTTAGAGAATTGTTTAAAAAAAACAAGTGTTTCATGACAAACCAATGATAATTTATTTCTTGTAATTTATAAAGAAAAAATTTACCTCTGCTATCAAATAAAATAAACTCACTATTAAATATTTTCATTCCTTCCGGATTTTTGGTTAGAAACTATTTAGATAAAAATTTTCTATGCCCTATGGCCAGAGAGAAGAATAAATAAAAAAATAAAAATTTAAAAAAAATAAAATTTCAAGATGTTCTTTATTTTTTTTACATTATCTACTCGTATCAAATAAATATAAAAACCCATCAAATTTTTACTTTCTCTTACCATATATATGAAATATATATAGAGAGAAAGTATTGCGATCATGTCAAAAATTCGATGTTTTGAGGTCCCCTGAGTCCAAAAAAGTGGGCCCCGCAAATTGTCCTATTTGTGGACATTTTTAACCATGAAGGAATTGAGCTACGAGGTTGAAATTTTATATTGAAGTTAGGTACCCCCTGAACTTTTGAAAATAAGCTTTTAAACAAAACTTTACTGATGTACTTTTTCAGTTTTTTGCGATTTTCTCAAAATTCATTGCAACGATTTTGATTAAAATTCATATTTCAACTATTTTTTTTTATGTTCTTTAAAAAGTATATCGTGAAAATTGTTTGAAGTAGGCCTATACATTACTGATGTGGAAGCATTCTTAGCTCAGCGCCATCTATGAATCGCCTCAAGGGGGCCGCCCTCACTTTTGGGGGGGCTGTTTTTTTTTTTTTTATGGGGAAGAAGACGCGTGGTCAAGTTTGAAATTAAGGTGCTATGGGAAACTAGATATATCTCGACACAAATAAATCTGGTGTGAATCTCAAACAATTTTGAGAATATAAGCTTATATTTTAAAGAGTAGGCTATCTAAAAAATAATATTAATTTTAATCAATTTTAAGAAGATCGAAAATAACAGAAAAAATCTGGTGTGAGTGGCGCACAGCACACAACTTTTCTCTTACTTTCGGTAATCGAAAGTTGTGTTCTGTGCTTGTCACACCAGATTTTTCGTGTCGACATATATTTAGTTTCCGCCAATATATTAGAATTCAAGATGTAAAATTTACAAACAGAAAAATATTTATATTTTGTTACCATGGCAACCATTTCTCCTATCTTTTCTATGAAGTACAAGAGTAAAGTGTGCTTCAAACAATTTTGAGAGCAAAATGAGAATATACATTTGAAAGAGCATCTAAAAAATAATTGATTTTTGAATTTTAATCAAAATCGTTAGAGCGAATTTTGAGAAAATCGAAAAAAACTGAAAAAGCACATCAATAAAGTACTAGTACTCTTTTGATTAAAAGCTTATTTTCACGCCCTAGGCGGGTGACTAACTTAAATATAAAATTTCAACCTCATAGCTCAATTCCTTCATGCTTAAAATTGAACACACACAGACAGACAGCACACACCACACCCCCCCCCCCCCCCACACACACACACACACACCCACAGACAGACCATGTCGCTAAAACCACTTTTTTGGATTCAGGGGACCTCAAAACGTGAAGATCCATCAAAATCTCGACATTGAATTTTTGACATGAATCCAATACTTTCTCTCTCTATATATATTACATATATACAGAGGTAAGAGAAAGTAAAAATTACATCAGTAAAGAACTAGTACTTTTTAGCCGAGTGCATTTAAAAGCTTCTCAGGGAGTTCCTAACTTCAACCAAGTGTGTTATTTCCTTCATTCTTTATTTTGATCACAGACAGACCATTTTGTGGGACCAACTTTTTTGAACTCAAGGATATCCATCAAAATCTCCTTTTTTAAATGAATGCAATACTTTCTCTCCATATAGCAAGGGCGGATACAAGGGGGGGGGGGGGGGGGGGGGAAAGGGGGTAATTACCCCCCCCCCCCCCCCCCGAGATTTGAAAAAAAGCCTTTTTTGCAAAAAAATTTATTTTTCACGTAAAATTTTAAAAATTAATACTTAAAAATTTGATTTGTATTTATATTCTGGCAAACAAGTACAGAATGCGCCTTTAAATTACTGAAATTAAGAAAAAAAATAGTGTGCTCTGCGACGAGTCACTCCAAATTACCCCCCGAGAAACACCTCTGGATCCGCCCTTGCCATATAGACCTATATGATAGATATATAGGTAAGAGAAAGTAAAAATTGTGGATACACAAAAATACTGATAGATCAAATTAAATACTTTTTCTTGCCTTCATGGATATCCTCTAGTCACTCTAGTTTTTTTTTAGGTTATTTACTTGTAGGTACATTATTTCACCGCGACAATAACAAAAATCTGGTGTGACTGGCACACGGTGAACAACTTACTCTTACCGAAGGGTACACTATTGTACTTCATAGGAAAGATAGGAGAGCAATCATACTCATCACATTTATTTATATAAATTGGTATCCAAAATAATAAATAAATATTCATCGGACTGCTCAGGATCCGAACCCGACTATATTATGTCGATACAAAAAATCTGGTGTGCAAGCACACAGTGACGGCGATACGGTTTTTACTACATAAAAATCCGGGCTTTAATTATAAGAAATATAGAAATTTTTTGAATAAGAAAATTTATAAAACTAAACAAGATTACTACTATACAAGACTGTTAAATGAAACATGGTATTTGCCATGGAAAGAAAATATTAATATTTTCCCATGTTTATAAATTTTACATCTTGAATTCTAATATTCGACGGAAACTAAATATATGTCGACACAAAAAATCTGGTGTGACAAGCACAGATCACATCTTTTCATTACCGAAGGTAAGAGAAAGTTCTATGCTGTGCGATCAGTCCCACCAGATTTTTTTTTTTTTTTAAATTATGCCTTGGATTATTTGACCAATAGCAGAGCAACATTGATGTCACGTGACACTATTGTTTCGCTTGTTCTACGCTAGTTGCCGGCGTCGCCACCTTCAGTATGAGCCCAACGGTCAGTGAACAACAAGTGAAGAAGCTTCCAAATGAAATCCTCTCCGCTCTCGCCTGATTAACAAGCACCCAAGGATGCAATCTCGACAACTGATCCACGATGTCTTTTCTCCACGATTATTTCCATTTTAAAAACGCCGACCTCCAACCTTATCGTCACTTTCCTAGGTATTTATTTTCCTTTTTAATCCTTTTCATTTTTTATTACATAATCGTAAAAAGACGACTCATGAATTAAATATAGAATGAAAATTATTTTATTATTAATTATTTTAAATATGCTTTTTCGTTTTACAAGTACTCTCATCTTTATCCAAAATAAAAAAATAATATCAAATTAAAAAGATAATTTAACATGAGTGTGAGTAAATAGATAATTTTTTTTCATCAAAATTGATCGAGATGATTCTAGAACGCTCTGCATATGAGAGTGTGGGGATAAGAGTCAATGAATATAACTATGGCGTTTTCGTTCTCTTTCTCTGTGCAAAAGTAGCGCTCTACTTTATCTCCTTCTCGCCCATTCATGTGTTGTTGTTGAGATCCCTTTTGAGTGTCGTTCGATTTGTTCATCTTCAAAAATTTATATTTGTTTTGTACTATTAGATTTATTTTTTATTCGTTTTTACAAGTCTAGTTAATTTTATATTTTGAACAATATTAGGTGAGATTTTTACTTTCTCTTACCTATCTATATATGTAATATATATATACAGGGGCGCCGGAACGAATTTGAATCAGGGGGGGGGCAAAAAAATTTTTTTTAGAAAATTAAAATAATTTAATATGTTTAAATAGTATAAAACAAAAACAAATCTACTATAAAACTTTAAAAATTTTAAATAAAATCACAATTTTAATAAAATTAAAATTTTAAAAAATTTGGTAGTGATTTTTCAAAAATTTTGGAAAAAATTTGGAAAAAAAAATGAATTTCTTACTCTTTTAATTTAGAAGATTTTATTTTTCAAAAGTAAAAATATATCATTTTTAATAATAAATGAAATAAAAGAAGAAATTTTGCCCCCCTCTGCCCCCCCCTGTAGGATGCCAGGGGGGGCAATGTACCCTGCCCCCCAGTTCCGGCGCTTATGTATATATAGAGAGAAAGTATTGGTTTCATGTCAAAAATTCGATGTCGAGATTTTGATGGATCTTCACGTTTTGAGGTCCCTGAATCCAAAAAAGTGGTTTTCGCGACATGGTCTGTCTGTCTGTCTGTGTGTGTGTGTGTGTGTGTCTGTGTGTGTTCAATTTTAAGCATGAAGGAATTGAGCTACGAGGTTGAAATTTTATATATAAGTTAAACACCTCCCGGGACCGGAAAAATAAGCTTTTAATCAAAATCGGCCAAAGAGTACTAGTACTTTACTGATGTACTTTTTCAGTTTTTTTCGATTTTCTCAAAAAATTCCGCTCTAACGATTTTGATTAAAATTCAAAAGTCAATTATTTTTTAGAAGCTCTTTCAAATGTATATTCTGAAGATTTTGCTCTCAAAATTGTTTGAAGACCACTTTACTCTTGTATTTCATAGGGAAGATAGGAGAAATGGTTGCCATGGTAACAAAATATAAATATTTTCCCATACTTATAAATTTTACAGCTTACAAGTTAATTCAAATGTTACGTACTGTCGGGAACTAAATATATGTCGACACGAAAAATCTGGTGTGACAAGCACAGAACACAACTTTCGATTACCGAAGGTAAGAGAAAGTTGTGTGCTGTGCGCCAGTCACACCAGATTTTTTAATTTATTATTCTTATTTTATTTTTAATGCCTAATTACATCTAAAAAAAATTTCTATATTTTCTCCTAAATTTTTATGGATTCAAATAGGATTGAATTATATTAAATTAAAAACCTATATTTATGATCCCATAAGTTCTAAAAATCGAAATTTTTTTTTTTTTTTTTTTTTTAAACATTCACACTTTTTTTCTCACTCACACTCACACACACATTCACACAGTCTTTTCGGCAACTCTGGCCATTTAAGACTTTATACGATAACCGTTGTAATTTATATATGTATTTGGGGTTCAGGCATTTCTATTTAAGCCATCTGGTATCCAAATGGCTTAAATAAAATCTTCGGACTGCCTGGGTCCGAACCCGCGACGTTTGGTATAGGAGGTAGGCACGCTACATACTACGCCAAACTCGGGGGCAAAAATCGAAATTAAGACTACGGGAACTTAGTTGGGAACTCATCAAATTCAGTCAAGGGCAGATACAAGGGAGGGGGGGGGTAAAGGGGGCTATTTAAAAAGGGTTTCGAATTTTGGGGAAAAAATAAATTAAAGGGAGAGAATTTTTGAGAAAATTTCCCATATTTATAAAGTTTACATCTTTAATTCTAATGTACAGTGAGGGACAATATTAAATCCCACGTATGTGTTTTCTAATTGTGATTATTTCATTTTTTTTTTTTTAATATTTTATATTTTTTAATAGAAATTTGCCTACGGGCCTTGAATACCAAATGGCTTAAATAAGATAAAGTAAAACCCCACTCCCCCCCCCCTGCTGAGAATAAGCTTGCGCCGACACTGCACAGAATACAACTTTCAATTACAAAAGTGTGCTGTGCGACTAGACCCACGAGATTTTTCTTTATAATAGTAGACTATTAGTTGTAAATAGTGGTACTACCAATTTAACCTTGTCGATATTCCAAGACTGAGTAAAAAAACATCGAGTTTTAGAGTCGTTGATTAATATATTGATGTTGCGATAATATTGAATATATAATTTACCCTTTCAAATTGTCACTTGCTCTTCGAAGCGAAAACCTTCTTCTTTTATGAGGCTTGGCAGGTGATTCAGGAGATTCTCGATTAAAACAAAACAGCGATATCCATGTCCTAGAATTTCCTCCAACTCGTGAATGTCTCGGATGGAATGTACGAAGCGGAATCACCTCCATTTCTCTATTCGAGATGCTCGACACATTCGCTTTATACTAATAAACAATAGAAAGAAATAAAATTAGATAAATTCATTAAAATAAATTAATCAAACAAAAGGCTATATTTAAAATGGATACCCTCCCTATTTGTCCAGCGACCGGATTATAATCTTCTCATTTTTAAGAGAAGTATTTTCAAAAATTTTATTGTAATGTTGCGTACAACACATTGATCCGGTAATTAAAATTCATATATTAAATTTTTAAATTTCATTAGTCTTCGATCATCTACAATCGATATTATGTCCCATCTACAGAATTCAAGCAATTAGAATTTAGTATGTATAAATGTTATAGCTTATTTTTTTTGTTTTGTTTAAAAATGTATTATTCAGAACGGCTAATTAGTCGGAATTCCCCCATAAAATGATTTTTATATGGGCCTCAAAAATTCTGACTGTCAGTCCCAAAGTTTAACACACCTATTGTATATATTACTTAATTTAATCATACCAAAGGTTCTATTTGTCGATGAGGCCGTCGAGCGTTAGATCGAGACCATCGTTGGGAAACATTTTCTTCATCGCTACTGGAAGAATCGGTCAGTTCCCAGTTAAAATAACATTCCCCGGAGCCGTATTTTGTAAAATAGTGAACGATCGCAAACTAAAATAAAAATATTATTCATTAAGAATCAATAGACTAAATATAATTCTTATATAATAAATTCATTATTTTTGAAAATTTAATATTAAATTTTATTTTACTTTAAAGGGGAGAAGATAGCGATTCTACTTTAATTAGTTTCTAAGATTAATATATTTTGACACCCTTAGCTTAATTTCTACCAGAAGAATGCAGTTATATAAATAACATTTTTTTATTTGATTTGAAATATACATCTTATAAAATATCATTATTTTAGAGTTTAATTATGCGAGAGATAAGCTTTAACATATGACCGACCGTCTGCATCATTTAACAACATTTTATAAAGGAATTGCGCTGAGGGTCAGGCAAAAAATATATATAAATTATATTTTAATCTACAGTTGAATTATATTTGTCTTTTTAGCACTAATATTTAGTCAATTTATTCAGTTATGATAAATTTTCTAATCTAATAAAAAGATTATTGTTAATATTCATCTATGAATCATCTTAATAATATACGATTTAAATAATAGCCTGCCCTCGGGGCTGGTCTCGTATACCAAAAGTCGTGGGTTCGGACCCCAGGTAGTCCGATGATTTTAATATTTGGATACCAAATGGCTTAAATAAGAATGCCTTGACCCCCAATATGTATATTAATCAATAAGGGATATCGTAAAAGTCTTATATGGCCTGAGTTGCCGAAAAGACTGCGTGAATGTGTGTGTGAGTGTGAATGAGAAAAAAGTGTGAGTGTTTAAAAAAAATAAATAAAATAATAATAATAGCCTATTTATTAAGGGTTAGTTTATTTACGATTTAAATAAATTTATTTTAAAGTGCATTTTATTTTACAATGAAATTTATTTTTGAGAAATTCCAGCTTGGTGTGTTGAGTAAAAATAATTGTGATTTTATTTAAGCCATTTGGATACCAAATGGTTTAAATGGACCCTGTTACGCATTAGTGTGTCAAGGGCCACCTACCGAGTTTTGAGAAAATTAACATTAAAGTTTTTTGATTTCATTGGATTATATATAATTTTTTTTGTCAATTGTGCAAGTAACATTAAATATAAATTTTTTTTATGACATATTTCATAAAAAATACTATTAATTATAGCATTTGAAACAATATTCCGCGCTTAACTCAATTTTTAATTTTTTGGCGCTTGACACACTATTGCATAACAGGGTCCAAATAAGAATGCCTGGGCCCCCAATAGATATAATCATTAATAACGGTTATCTTTAAAAGTCTTGATGAGTTCAGGAGATGAAAGAACAACATTAAATCTCATTGAAAATTTTCAAATTTAAAAAAATAAAGTCTTTCTTTATTAATCATTGCTGAATAACCTGCAAAAGAAAAAAAACCTTTCTCTAGACTGTGTGCATGTGTGTGTGAGTGTGAGTGCGAACGAGAAAAAAGTGTGAATGTTTAAAAAAAAAAATAATAAAAATAATTGGCTTTTTTTACCTGTATTATTGTTGCGAATATGAATCCAAAACTAAGGAAAACAAAAAAATCCAAAGCCGTCGGGTAGGGGACTTTGGGTAAATCAGTTCTTGCTTCTAGGCCCAAAAAAGTCATCGTTAGGACTGTGGTGATACCTAAAAAATAGAATTTGAATTATTAATAAACCGAGAGATGTTTAACAAAAGAGAGGCTTTCAATTTTTGTGAAATAAAGGTTTTGTGATTTAATTTAAATAGGTTAATAAATTCCTTGGTGGAAAAATAATTATAATATGATTAAAATAAATCAGGCAACAAACTCTCCAATTCTTTTTAAGTAAAGTTAATCATAATAAAGGCCTACACCAGCATGCATTTGTTGCGGGTCGCCTTGGTGTGCTTGAAGGGTTGCGTGGATCAGGCGAATTGGTTAAACTCTTGTCTATTCATTAAAGAAAGGAAACAGTTTGATTGATATATCAATAATAGAATCGTAAAATAATTATAATAGAAATTTAAGTATTTTTTTTTGTCCGGCATATCGAAAGAGAAGGCGGGGGATGTTATTTTATAACTTTTCATCAATAATTAATTCTCGAAATTTTGATTTCTCTTTCT